>JAINUV010000427.1:0-107468 GCA_020205505.1 Panax japonicus
TAAAAACATCCATGTCATTCTCTCTTCATTATCAACCAAGTGGGACGCAAATCAGGACAACTCGGCAAACTTGGCTTTATACTGCGACACGGTCATGTTGTTTTGCTCTAACTTGATAAATTCCACCTCCTTCATGTGACGAATGCTTTCGGGAAAGTACTTGTCATTGAACAGCTCTTGGAACTTCTCCCAAGACATCTTGAGTACGTCAGGCTGGGTACGTTTTATAGATTCCCACCAGTGATCTGCCTCTTCACGCAACATAAAGGTGGCAAAAGTAACCTTTTGCTCCTCGGAGCATCCCAAGACATTAAATATCTTGGTGATCTTCTTTAACCACGTCTCCGCCTTAAGTGGTTTTGGCTTTCCCAAAAACTCCGGTGGTCCCAGCTCCTTGAATTGCTTAGCGGTGACCAACCGTGGGTTGCCATTGTTTCCTCCTGCATTATGAACAGGAGCCGCCTTTGCCTGATGTTGCATGAATTCTAAAAAGCTCTTAAATGTATCGTCGTTCGTCAATTGATCAGTGTTGTTGTTTACATGAGGATTATCGACATCCTGTTGCACATTGTCCTGATTATTGATCTGTGGAGAATTAACAGTCTCCTGTGCTCCATTGCTATTCTCAACATTCTCGGATGCCATTTTCAAACACTGCCATAAAATAAGGGTTAATTGACATGTAACATATTATCACTATACTCTGACCGACCAATCAAATACCAAATAAACTTAGGTAGGTCATACTAGCGAAGGAATTTCCCGTCTCTCCCCTCCTAGTTCTAGTCTCACATCTTAGCTAGGGATCATATCCCTAAGCTTTGATACCAACTGTGACGCCCCCAAAATTAGGTATACATCACCCATCTTGGGTCGCCAGATACATGGTACAGAATTCAAATACAACTTACTAATACAACCGTCGTGTACAATACGACAAAACATAAACTCTGAGTTTGAATACAAATATTATCTACTAGAGATTATTCAAACTCAAAAGGAGTCTTCATTACAATTATTATCACACTATTTCACAGAATAGTGAGGACTACTAATGCTATCCTCTGGACCATCACTCCGTTTCCCGACTCGTCCCAGCTATATTCTCATTTCCTGAAGAGAACAGTGAAAGAAAGGGTGAGCTCAACTAGCCCAGTAAGAAATATTATGACTAAGATAATGCAGAATAAATTATCATTAGTCTCCAACAATGTTAAACTGATAAAATATAATAGACATCAAGTTTAACTGCAGCGGAACAAGCAATCCATTAAAAGAGTCAAGTAGAAAATAAAATCTACTATCTTTTATAATTAAAAAGGTTTTTCATCACTGTTATCGCTAAGACTCAGCTCAATATATAATCCACATCATTAAATCATCTCTGCACTACAGGCCAAAGATATTCTTTAGTATCACAACCACGAATTATCCATGCACTACGGGCCAAAGATAATTGTGTTTTCATTAACGGTCCTGATCATGCCATAAAACAATTCATCTTTGCTCCCTTGGCCGAAGAGAATCTGTAGTCATAATCATTCCAAAAATTATCCATCAATGCACTACGGGCCAATGAGGACTTTTAATTTTCACATCATTTATAACATTACGGTCATGATTATACCGAATAATCCCTGGTCATAATCATACCAAGTCCATCTATGCACTACAGGCCACAGATGACTTTCAAAAAAATAAACATGAGGATGATGACAATGATATAAGAATTCAATAAAACAAGTTCAAGAATTAATTTATCTAGGAATTGATAACGTCCAAATTATCAACATGATACTGCTTTGTAGACTAAAATTCAAGAGTGCTCAGAAGAATATTTCCATGAAAAGATACTGGATGAAGCGCAAATATCAAGGATATTCCACTAATTTCATGGAGTATGAAGTCAAAACTTTAACCAACTGAGTGTAATAAAGAATGGAATAACAAAAGAAATCACCATGCATGCGGTACTTTGCATAGACAGGTTATTCCAATAGAATAATAATAACGGAACCAAGTCAGGTGAAATTCACACCGACAAGATGTTCCAACAGAATAATAAATACGGAATAATAAATTATGGAACCAGGTCCGGCGTATAGCACAGACAGGATATTCCGACAGAATAATAAAGACAGAATAATAAAAATAGAACCAGGTCCGGCGTATAGCACAGACAGGATATTCCGACAGAATAATAAAGACAGAATAATAGAAGAATGTCACCAGGTATAGGGTAGCCCACGTTTACAGGTTATTCCAACAGAACAATAAGGAAATAGAATAACAGAAGTTCTCTTCTTGAATACAAAAGAATAATATCCCTTACGAGTACAACAAATAATATCCCTTACCGTAAAATAATACTTGATATAAGAGTAGTGAAGTAGCAGAAAACTTTTCCTCTATCTCTTTATAGTCTCTCTCTCTATAGTTTCTCTCTCTAGAGTTCAGTGAATTCATAAGAAAATAATGAAGGAATGAGCTTCTATTTATAGGAAAATGGAATGCATAGTAACTAATCCATGAACGGTCTAGATTAATTTACTTTAATCTGACGGTCCATATTTAAAGAAAAATCTTTTAAATAAAATAAAATATATTCTATTTATATAAAAAGATTTTTACTATGCAAACATTATGCGGGCACTATGCAAATACTATGCATAATAAAATATAATATATTTTATTTATAGAATAACTTTAATAAAGTATTCTGTTTTATATAAAAAGATTTTACTATGTATAATAGAATATAATATATTCTATTTATAGAATAACTTTAATAAAGTATTCTGTTTTATATAAAAAGATGTTTCTGTTTTATTACGTTAATAATACGAATAAAACAAAACTTATAAATCAACAATAATTGAATCAAATAATGTGAGATACTATGCAGTAACTATTGTAACAATAATTGAACAAAACTGAGTGACTTCTCACATAAATATCAATAATCAATACCGTGTGCTACTATGCAACAACGCATATTACTGTACTTTTACTATCGAGTAGGTCAACAGTATCAACGGTAAAACTTCCGCCGTTATTTTTAATAAAATATTTTTATCGTTTTCTCAATCCGACAATAATTCTGTTGTGGGGTCCACCAATGATTGTGTCGTCGTACGAATATTTTTTGTTTAAAACGAATATTCCCCGACCAATCGAATATAATTTGACAACTTGCATACTTTGCAAAATTTATAAATATTACCCACAACTATATCATTATCTCAAATTCACACCATAATATAAAAAAAATTATTTCGAGAAAATTAATTCATTATTCATAAAATCTGGGGTTTCACATCAACTCTACGATATGAGAAATTGCAAAGCTTGTTCAGCTACTCAGGTCTTTTGAACAAGTGCTTAAACAACAACTGAGTAGCAACCATCAAGAACTCAACATCTATCAATCAACTGAAGAAGAGTACCAAGTCTGCTGGACTTGAAGAGTTCTAAGTGAACTGTAAGAGAACCAAGTCTGCCGGACTTGAAGAGTTCAAGAGTGAACTAAGAAGTTCCTAGACTGCTGGTCTAGAAGGAATCTGTGTGATTCAGAAGTTGTAAAAGACATCCTTAGTGGATTTCCTACTCGTTGAGTAGAAGAATGGACTAGGAGCTTTAAGTGCCCTGAACCACTTAAAATGACTGTGTCTTTTACATTCATACTATAACTGCTATATCTGTCATAACTGCCTCACTCTCATAACTCCACTACTTTGCAAGAAAGATGAAAACAAACATAAATTTCGCTAAGTTTTAATCATCATTAACTAACAAGTTTAAAACAAAAAGATTTTTTAAATATCTATTCAACCCCCCTTCTAGATAACTATTGTGCCTGCTAGGAACTAACATGCTAAATCATTAGTAATACAAAATAAACGAGAAAAATATTTGAAAATAAAAAGGATCTATTCAACCCCCCTTCTAGATCTATTGTGTACCTACTAGGAACTAACAATTGGTTATATATATCTTCGGTTGTGATAAAGATGGTTATTTATATCTTCAGTTGTAATAAGGTCGGTTATTTATCTATCTTCAATTGTGATACGGTTGGTTATCTATATCTTCGGTTGTGATAAGGATGATTATTTATATTTTCGGTTATAATAAGGTCGGTTATTTATCTATCTTCGGTAGTTGTGAAACCCCAGATTTTATGAATAAATAATTAATTTTCTCGAAATAATTTTTTAATATTATGGTGTGAATTTGAGATAATATTATAGTTGTGGGTAATATTTATAAATTTTGCAAAGTATGCAAGTTGTTATATTATATTCGATTGGTCAGGGAATATTCTTTTTGTCGGGGAATATTCGTACGACGGCAAAATTATTGGTGGACCCCACAACAAAATTATTGTCGGATTGAGAAAACGACAAAAATATTTTATTAAAAATAACGGCGGAAGTTTTACCGTTGATACTGTTGAACTACTGGGTAGTAAAAGTACAGTAATACGCGTTGTTGTATAGTAGCACACGGTATTGATTATTAATATTTATGTGAGAAGTCGCTCAGTTTAATTCAATTATTGTCGATTAATAATATGAATTATTATAGCGATGATGACGTTTTGTTTTATTCGTATTATTAACGTAATAAAACAGAAACATCTTTTTATATAAAACAGAATACTTTATTAAAGTTATTTTATAAATAGAATATATTATATTTTATTATGCATAGTGTTGCATAGTGTTTTGCATAGTGTTGCATAGTGTTTGCATAGTAAAAATCTTTTTATATAAATAGAATATATTATATTTTATTTAAAAGATTTTTCTTTAAATATGGACCGTCAGATTAAAGTAAATCAATCTGGACCGTTCATGGATTAGTTACTATGCATTCCATTTTCCTATAAATAGAAGCTCATTCCTTCATTATTTTCTTACGAATTCACTGAACTCTAGAGAGAGAAACTATAGAGAGATAGAAGAAAAGCTTTCTGCTACTTAACTTTTCTTTTCCCATATCCAGTTTCTGTTACGGTAAGGGGTGTTATTCTTTCTTATTCATGAAGAGAACTATTGTTATTCCATTTCTTATTATTCTGTTGGAATAACCTGTATACGCGGTCTACCCTATACTTGGTGACATTCTTCTATCATTTTGTTGGAACATCCTGTCTGTGTGTTTTACACCGGACCTGGTTCCGTCTTTATTATTATTCCGTTGGAACATCATGTCTGTGTGTTTTACACCGGACCTGGTTCCGTCTTTATTATTCTGTCGGAATATCCTGTCTGTGCTATACGCCGGACCTGGTTCCATCATTTATTATTCCGCATTTATTATTCTGTTGGAACATCCTGTCGGTGTGAATTTCACCTGACCTGGTTCCGTTATTTAGTATTCTGTTGGAATAACCTGCCTATGCGAAGTTCCGCATGCCTGGTGATTTCTTTTGTTATTCCATTCTTTATATACTCAGTTGGTTAAAGTTTTGACTTCTATACTCCATGAAATTAGTAGAATATCCTTGATATTTGCGCTTCATCCAGTATCTTTTCAGGAAAATATTCTTCTGAGCATTCTTGAATTTTACACCACAAAACAGTATCGTATGGACAATTTGGACGTTATTGGTTCATGGACAAATTAATTCTTGAACTTGTTTTATTAAAGTCTTATATCATTGTCATCATCATCATGTTTATGTTATGTTGAAAGTCATCTGTGGCCTGTAGTGCATAGATGGACTTGGTATGATTATGACCAGGGATTATGCGGTGTAATCATGATCGTAATATTACAAATGATGTGGAAAAAGTCCTCATTGGCTCGTAGTGCATTGATGGACAGTTTTTGGTATGATTATGGCTATGGATTCTCTTCGGCCGTAGTGCAAAGATAATTGTTTTATGGCATGATCAGGACCGTTGATGAAAACACGATTATCTTTGGCCCGTAGTGCATGGATAATTCGTGGTCGTGATACTAAAGAATATCCTTGGCTTGTAGTGCAGGGATGATTTAATGATGTGGATTATTTATTGAGCTGAGTCTCAGCGATAAAAGTGATGAAAAACTTTTTAAATCATAAAAGATAGTAGATTCAATTCTCTCTACTTGACTCTTTTAATGGATTGCTTATTCCGTTGCAGTTAAACTTGATGTCTATTATATTTTATCAGTTTAACATTGTTGGAGACTAATGACAATTTATTCTGCATTATCTTAGTCATAATATTTCTCACTGGGCTAGTTGAGCTCACCCTTTCTTTCACTGTTCTCTTCAGGAAATGAGAACATAGCAGGGACTAGTCGGGGAATGGAGTGACGATCCAGAGGATAGCATTAGTAGTCCTCACTATTCTGAGAAATAGTGTATTAATAATTGTAATGAGGACTCATTTTGAGTTTGTATGATCTCTAGTAGACAATTATTGTATTTAAACTCACAGTTATATTTTGTCGTATTGTACACGATAGTTGTATTAGTAAGTTGTATTTGGATTTATGTACCATGTATCTGGCGACCCAAGATGGGTGACGTATACCTAATTTTGGGGGCGTCACAGTAGTGATAAGGGTGATTATTTATCTTAGAATTGAATAGAGGACTGGGGCGGCAATATTGAGAGCCAAAAGTTTTGGTTCGGCGTATAGTATTTGGGTGTGGTAGTTCGTATTCGGCACATACAGATCTTTTATTGGTATAAATTTGTATACTCTCTTACTTTAAATTCCTTATAAATACGAGATTGGGGAACAATGTTGTAATGTAATTATTTGGGTCTAGCCAAGGTGTAACCCAATTTATTTAATGGTCCAGATCTAGTGTTGGCCCATATACGTTTATTTTGACAGCTTGCTCAAATAATGGGATAATACTTACTAAAGTAAGCTGTTTTAGTGATTTCATTATGCATACAAAATTTGACGTTAACACAAGTTTTGACCAATTGTTAGATGAATGCTTTTCTCTATATCAAAAATTTTCATCCGCACTCATATTTCGAGATCGTAATAAAACTATCTTACAAGCTCGTATGAATTTTCTTTTGACAAATTGTATTTTTAGATTGAAAAGATTCCACCTTAACTCTACCATATATATAATTCGAATTTTTAATGAAATATTTCTTTAACTTCTTAGTCCTAAAGTACTTATGAAGAATTAAGGATGTATTTCTTCTCTAAAGACATGGAGCCAAAACAAATGAGTTTGATGTTTATCCCATGTGGGATAAAGGAAGCAAAATGAGGGACATTTTAGGTCTATATGGTCAGCCATATGGAGATGAAATGGGATCTTCATTCATTACAAATAATGATAATTGCATTATTGTTTACTTCTTTACACTTGTGACTTTCATCCGCCACAATAGATACATTGTTGTTTATTAAACTACTTGCCTTATGTGAACTCATTGACTATATGAATGTTATGTGACTAAATGCAAAGTATGAAATTTATGAAATATGTGTTAGCTATACAACATGAAGTTTATTTTATTTTATTCGATAATCTATCTAACAAAATACAATTGATTTTGAATTTTCCGCTCACCCTAATAAATCATCTGAACTGTCCAAAGTTTGGGATAAATTTCACCGTCCATATAGTGCCGGAGGCATATGACACATCTAGTATTCTACAAAGCTTAATAATAAGCTAAGTAAAAATTTTCGGTCGTTACAGGCACGCAACACCAGTTAGCAGAATGATGCAGAAATGAGATTTTAAATTTTTTACCCAGAATCTCTTTAAAACAAAAAAGAAATAGAAAAAAAACACTTTTAACTAAAATTAAAATTAAAATGAAAGATTAGTTCATAGTTAAAAGCTAAAATGCAAAAGTTGAGTATGACTACTCGTATTTCATATTATTAGTCTTAAAAATCAAGATGTTAAAACTTGAAGATCAAATAAGATGATTTTTAAGCTTAAGCTTAAAGAAGATATACAAAATTGGAGAAAAGAGAGAAAAAAAAAAAAGAAGAAAGTAAATAAAGTTGAATATAGATACATCCCTGGGATAAGTACAAAACAAAAGTGAATTATGAATATTAAGTAGTTCAAGTTCATCCAATCCAGTGACAGCCACCACATTGGCTGCTACCACCAACAATCAACTGTACACGCACGGGAACGGCACATTATATAAACCCTCATCAACCAAACAACAGTAATAATCTTTTAATCCTTCTCTCTAACCTCAAATCAATTATTAGCTTTTTTAATAGAAAATTAAACCTCAATTATTAAAATTTAATCACCCCCATCAAATCATCTTAAAAATTCATCCGAATTTTCAACTTCTGTTCATTCTTTAGCTGGATTGTTTCTGGTTCAGTTCTCAATTTCAGGCTTCAATTGGGGTTGGTTTTTTACTTTTTCAATTTAGGGTTGGTCGATAATGGCTCAGTCCACGACGAACCGAGTTCGAGTAGTTGGGGATTATTTGGTGTGGAGACAAATCGGGTTTGGTTCCTTCTCGGTGGTGTGGCACGCCAAGCACAGAGTCCATGACACCGAGGTGGCGATCAAAGAGATCGTTACTGGACGATTAAGCAAGAAATTGGAAGAGAGTCTCATGTCGGAAATTGATATATTGAGGAATATTAATCATCCTAATATCATTCAATTATACGATATGATTCAGGTATTTATTTCTAAGTACTTTTTTTTGGGTGCAAATTTCAAGTACTTATATTTCATGTATGCTGAACTAACAATCTGGGAAACTGAGGAAAACGACTGAAACTTTGAATTATTCGATTTTTAAGTTGGTATTTTGAATATAAAGAAAGTTGAAAATTTTGAGAAAAATAGTTATTTTTTCTGAAGAAATGAAAACCAAATCACATTAGTCCTGTGCAGAATTAATTAGGTAGAATTGGGTTATAATTTAATCATAACTGAAAGAAAGGTATGAACATAAAATAGTTTATGTTTAATGCTGACTGATTTTAACAATTGGAGAAATTCACATGATAGAGTCTAGCAGTTTGATTAGCTTCTTCAAACAACTTTTATGTTCCATTACTTTCCTTTGTCTGGATAAGTTGATGGCCTTATGTCTATGGCATTTTTAAAGATGATGGTTACTTGGGTCAGGACCTTTGCTTGTCTGTGTTTACTTTTGTTTACGTGTTCATTCGGATGGAAGTAATGCACTGTGCCCACCCATATTATTTACTTTTAAAACTTTTTGTTTTGCTTGTGTGCATGAACCGATGAGATGCCAAGACATGTTGAGTATTTTGTTGCTCTTTATATGGGGGAATTATTTGATTACAAATTCTCATATATATGGCACTTAGGAACCAGGAAAAATACATCTTGTATTGGAATATTGTGAAGGGGGTGATCTTTCCAAGTTTATTCAAAGACGTCATGGAAGAATCCCAGAAGCCACAGCAAAACACTTTATGCTGCAGCTTGGTATTTGTCAATCTTTTCAATTTTCTGTACTTTTAACTCTCACATTTTGCCATGCCAATAATTTTTATACGTTTTCTATTCTACAGCATCTGGTCTTAAAATCCTTCGCAATAATAATCTAATACATCGAGATCTGAAGCCACAGGTTTGTTTCAGTATTCCACGTGTTACATTTGACCATTTGAATTAATTAAGTGACTTTTGGTTCGTTGATATTTAGAATTTTCTTATAAGATATACAATTTGAAATCTTTGTATATCTTTTGTTTTTCTACATCTTGTTTCTCTAGTCAAAGGCAAAGCTATTTTTGAAGAGCCATGTGGCGAATATACAAATATTGAAGTTTTACTCCGTCTGACTCCCACTTTGTAGGTTAACGTTAAGTCATTAGTTTTTATTTGATGGTAAAAACAACTTTGAAAACTATTGAATGGATTATGCAAAGCAAGTGCTTTAGTTCATTAACAATTCTGATTTCATATTCACTTGCTCCCTTCAACTATACCATCTAGCATCCTTTGTGAAAGCATCAACTTTTTCTCACACTAATTAGGTTGTTCATTGGTTTCATCACTTGTTATCATCTTGCATATCTTGATGTTTATAAGTTTCAATCTTATGCATGTCTTCCTGAAGTTAGGAATCTGGTTGCTATAAAACAGTTCTTTGCGTCATGGAAATAGCAACGCGTGAAAAAGAAAAACAGTTCTTTTTGAACTTGATGAATACTCATAGACTGCAGACCAACTCTTAGTACAAAAGTCAATATATTTTATGTTCAGGAGATCATATATCGGTTTTAATCTGTAATGAGTTACACTTCTCCAGGAATGGCTGAAAGTATTTTGGTGAAAAAGGGTTTGTATTTCAGATATCTTCTTAATGCAAATAGGTGGGTAAGCGCATTTGATAATAATGTATTCCAAATGATGTACCTTATTTTTGATACAGAATCTCCTTCTATCAAGAAATGCTGACAACTCAGTTCTAAAAATTGCAGATTTTGGGTTTGCAAGGTATAATTATATTACCAACATTGTATATTTTTCCTGTCTTCATTAATGACGTGTATATGCACCTTGGTAATATTATTGTTTTGTGCTCAGTGTGTGCATGTGTGTCATGCAGAATATTGTTATTTAGCTACTTCCTGCTTTTACCTACTTGTCAGTCCTTTATACAAGTATTATTTGGCTGAGTGATCGTAAAGGTGTTATGTCCTAAACTAATTTATCTTTGATTATCTAGTATTTAAACTCTTTGATTTTTAAGTGAAAATTTTCACGACTTCCTAACTTAGGTCTATTCTTATTTGATATGTAATCCTCTTTTTATATATTAATAAACTAAAAATTAAACTAACGAAGTTGTTTTCTTGATTATAACTGTAATACTAGTAAATAGTATATATACAGATTTAAACTATCGATTGGGGTTGGCATTCTTATCAGTTTATGACAGTTGCAATTTTTTAAATTGACATTTAAATTCAAGGGGTGAAAGAAATGACAAAGGCCTTGGGGAATGACCTAAAGGCCAGTGGTTCTAATCCTCATAGTAGGGGCCAAAATTCCAATTACTGCATTTATGTTTCCCCAAGATTTCGATTTCAAATTTCAAGAATTGAGGCTTATTTTCACAAAACTTTCTTCTTTGTTTAAGAACCTTATACCTTTTATTTATTAGTTTTTTTCTTTCTTACTTTTTTCTTCTCTTGCTTGACTAGGCTAATTGCACCTACTGTTTGTACTTTGATGATCAAACTTAAACTTTCTTTTGGTAGATCATTACAACCTAGAAACCTTGCTGAAACATTATGTGGTTCACCGCTCTACATGGCTCCAGAAATAATGCAACTGCAGAAGTATGATGCGAAGGTGACAGTACTTTCGGATAAACATATTCCTCTAATTTCTTTTTCTACTCTTTTTTATTTTCCATAAAATCCCAATAACCTTGAACTATAAACACAGGCAGATCTCTGGAGTGTTGGTGCCATTTTATTTCAGCTTGTAACAGGGAAAACTCCATTTACGGGAAACAATCAAATACAGGTTTGCTCGCTTTATTGAACTATAACATCGCATGTAGTTCTATATATTACCTGGTTTTAGTACATTTAACCTGTGATATTTATTGTTTCAAGTCCATGTATGAATACTATAGCCTAGATTGTATTTCCCACTTTTATTCTCATTGACTTGGTTCAGAATTTCTTTTCTCATTTTTGACGCAGTTGCTCCAGAACATAATGAGGTCAACTGAATTGTATTTTCCTTCAGATATAACGGATTTGAGTTCTGATTGCATAGATCTGTGTCGAAAATTGCTTCGGCGTAATCCAGGTATTCTACTAATGTATCTTGATATTGGCAAGGTCAAAGAAACAGAGACGGACTCATTATAAAATCCAAAAGCATAACTTTCTTCTTGAGCATGAAGAAGTCCTCTTTTTTTGAACTTGTAATGCATGAAGTCAGATCTTACATATGGTACTGGTTACTTTTTCACCAGAATGTGTCCCTAAATATGTATTCTGCATGTTTATATGCCTACCAAGTAATATTCAAGTGCATGGTATGGTGTGTAAACCGAGCAAAAAATGTATGAGATTCCCTAATACAAGGAAAAAGGATTAGTAGATTTCTGAATCTTGTTCTGCGTATCCACCAGGTTTAGCAAAGAGCCCTTATCTGGCGAGACATTGAATTATTCTGTGTTTCCAACAGTTTTTATGTTAATTATATATGAATCAGTAGTCAATAATTTCAGTACATTGTAACCCATTGTGCTCTTAATGTTTCAGAATGCCGTTATCTGCACAAAAATATGTTTTAGGCTGGTATAATTTAGATCACCTGTCTGGTAATTGGTGAAAGGTATCAGTTGAGCTGTATTTCTCCCTGCCAATGGCAGATGCAGATACTTTCTCCAGTTGGGGCATCACAAAGCAATCACCAATTTAATTGTAAGAAAATAAATAATGTTAAATAATCAAATATATGTATGCAACGTTTCTTACGTAAAACAATATTGAAACTTGAAAGAATAAACTTTGATAAGATACTTACCAAGAAACAATATTATACAAATAATAAATAGTACATAATGTTTTAGAAGTATAAATGAATAATGAAACTCAATTTATTATCTTGTCTTTGATTATTTTGTTTTTCTTAAATAAAAGAAAACCTATACAAATTGATAAAGCAACTACTTAAGAGGGTAATTTGGGAAAAACTATCAAATAATAGAGCTTCAACATAAGTTTTAGATTCCAGGGGCTTCATCAGTAACAAAATATTGGAATTTGACCCCTTGAATTTATTTTTTGACAAGTAACCCAAGATTTATACTTGTCTCATTTTATCTCCTAAAATATAAATGTATTCCCTTATCCTACAAAATTTCTGAAAATTTTCAATGGGCTCTACAGACCCCACCTGCTCCTAATTCTCTGTCCTCCCACAGCTCCCCGTTAAATAGTTAATCTGACTGAATTCACTGCAAAGGTGTCATTACAAGGTTTCATAATTAGCTATCGTAATTCCTATAGATCACAATTATGCCACATTATACAGTTTTGGCATCAATGATACCATTTACAACTTCATTGGAGAAAAGATAAACCAGTGAAGGAACAATAGAGGCATGAGAGCTTGGATTGTCTGTCAACAACTTCAATAAATATTTTATTCTGAATTTGTTAGGCTTCTCTTTGGGAAATATATATGTAAATGTTTACCAATATTTTTGTATCTACAGTGGAAAGATTGACATTCGAAGAGTTCTTTAACCACCCATTTCTTTCTCAAAAGCAACCAGATGAAATGTCGAGGTAAACTAAGTGTCAAATATTAGATTATTATAATTATTTATTGTACATCTCATTCTTCTTGCTAAAATGTTTAATTCACTTTGTGTGGTATTCAAGTTCTCAAGAAGATCTACCTTTCACTCTCGATGATGATTCCAGTGGTCCTGATGGAAGTCCATCCCATGTTAGAAGGTCTCCATTAAGATCTACATATGGATTTTCTCTGGATACAAGAGCCAATAGGAAGGAAGTGTATGATACCTCAAGCAATATAGATATTTCTTCCAAGTATAGTAGCGCTAGCCGTAAACCACAGCTTTCAGGTTTTACATTTAGCAACAGTAGACCATCAGAAGGATATTTAAATGAATCTCTGAAATCGATGGACCATGGAGCAGAAAATATTCGGTCAGAAGGTACCTCAACTTCTATTTTTTTTCCATAAAGTATTTTTCTAAATATTATATGTTCATCAGATGTTTCTCTAAAATATTCCTTTTGATTATCTTATCTTCGTGCATTCAACAGTTGTGGATTCACTGGAGTTGATTGATCAGGATTATGTTCTTGTGTCTAGTCCCCCTGTGGATGTGTCATCTTCAACAAGTGCTCCATCCAAATTAGGGAGCCCACCTCTAACATCTGGGAATAATATTAACTCAACAGTAAGCGCCCCGGTGCCAATCATTGTTGCAGCAACCAGTAAAGAGGGCCATATTTGTAGTTTGGGAAGTCACAGCACTGCTCCCTCTGGGACTTCACTAGGATCCTTGGATATAAGAGATTCTTCAGAGCGACCATCAACTGACTGCATGACAAGGATCAAGTCACTGCAGAGCTTTGCATCTACCATCACAGAATTAGTGAACGATAAGGTAATCATTGCACTCTTGCTTATGCAATAACCCATTATTCTGGTTTTTGCATAACTTACGGTGGCATATGTTTTCTCTGCTGATTTGACATTTATAAGTGCTATTAAATTGTATACACCTGCCAAAAATTATTTATTGCATCTATTCTTTAAAAAGGTTGAGGCTGGAAAGCAACTCGAAGCATTCACAATTCAGCTTGTGATTCTTGCAATATGGAAACAAGCACTGGATATTTGTCATACACAAGCTGCATCAGCTATTGAAGGAAGTCCAACCCAAGAAACCATGAGACCAAGAGAAATCACTAACAAGAATCATGCTAGTCCTGATATCCGAGAACGTCTTGATACTGCTAACTCTCAGCTCCCACAAGATGTTTGCTCTCAGATTGAAAGGGCATTTCTCCTTGAAATTGCAAATGCTGAGGAACTTTCCAAGGTTATCGAGTCCGGTATGGCTTTAAGAAGTATTATTACCAGTTAATGTTGGAATGGTTGTCTGCTTATTCATTATATTTTTTACAACGTGATGCCAATGTACTCCGGCTTTTGTAGTTGTAAGATGTAGGTTTTCAACATAACTGTTTTATAACCATTAATAATTAGTAAAACCTACTTTTTTCTGTTTGTCTCGTAAAGAAGTTTGTGATTAAATTTCAGATGCTAAATTCCTTGAGAGTAATAAATGTTGTTTCCTGTATATATGAACTGCTGAACGCATATATTTATCTCCATAAGCTCTAGCGCTCACGGTTCAGTTCTGGAGGGATAGACAGATTGATTTTAGTTCTGTTATGTTTCAGGAAATATAGAAATGCCAGACGCAATGGAAACAATATATCAGTCTGCTCTTGCTTTCGGCAGAAATGGGGCAGTAAGTATTTTCTAATTCTCGTTTTTAAACGTGATGGCACGTGTTCATCAATTACAGAGAATGTAGTGAACTAATTGGCAAAAGATGCGTTGTTCATATGCATTTCAATATCTACCTACACAGTCTTGAATTTCTTGCTACACAACTGGTCATGTTAAAACATGGAAACTCGAGGGAAGACAGATGTTTTATAGTCATCTTAACTTTTAGCTAGGCTCCCTTTGGAATTGTCTTAGATGTTTACAGGAATTATTAATTACTCACTCCTACCTTCCACAAGAAGTGTCCCATTTGTCAAATACTCTCTTTTTATGATAGTAGTATAAAATGAGACAATGTCCCCATGTATTCCATCATAATTTTATTATCACGTCACTACTACTAAACTTATTTTTTTATGGCTAAACATGGAACAAAAATACATCCTTAATATTTGCAAAATTTGTAAAAGGGACTCTTTTGTGGAACGGACTGAAGGGATTATTATCGTGAATCAGACATTCATTTGAATTGTATATATATTTTGGCAGGTTGACGAGTGCATGGGCAACACAGAAACTGCAGCAGTATTCTATTCAAAAGCAGTGCGCTTGTTGGTCTTTCTTCTTGTAGAAGGGCCCTCCCTCATTATAAACCCTCCCTTCTCTCTCACAAAGTCAGACCGTTATAGGTTGCAGACGTATATTGATGTCCTTAACAACAGGCAAAGCCATTCAAGATCTCAAAGGATGGCTCTTCTCAAGTGTGAGGATCAACATTCCCCGCCTTGAATATGAAGATAGCTGTGAATACCAGTTACTGATAACTCCCCATGTTTACTATGTAAAATTATTCCTGTACAGATATTCTTTGAGGGACCATGGACCGTTAACAGAGTGGATATGTATATGTGGGATTGGGCGATTGTTAATATTCCAGGGGATTAAAAAGAGTTTAAAACGTTTCATGTTAATGTCTACTTTGTTTCGAGGTTGATGGAATTGTAATATTCTTGAAATTACTTATAGTGAACTCTAAAATTTTAAGGTATTGCTGTACTTTTGTTGATGAAATTGTTCACTTGCTGTCCATCTTTTCATTTTATTATTTTTTGACAGTGAGTGGATCTAGAAGGTTATTATATATATATATATATATATATATATATATATATATATATATATATATATATATATATTAAGATATTAATATTACCTTTGAACTATATAGGAAGGTTTTTAGTAAAGCTAGATTAATATTTAAATTTATTTTAGCCATTTAATAATTCTATTGTCCAATTAATATGCTCTCAAAGGTGAGTTTCAAGTTTTTCTCTGTTCCTTGCTTGGTTAGTCTGCAAGATCTTTTTTGTTATTATCTTGCTAGTGAACAAAGGGTTATATTTATGGAAATTTTATTTGTCAGTAAATTATCACAACTGATATACTGAATCAGAATATAAGATATATATATATATATATATATATATATATATATATATATATATATATATATATATATATATATAGGCTATAGCTATACTAGTGTTGCTGAGTATGACCTTGATCCTTTCGGTGAATATATATTTGTGTGTGTGTGTGTGTGTTTCAGTTTGTAGAAAGGTTAATAAATGAACAAAGTGGTGCAAGCTGAATTGAATTACCTTTGTTGTTTTAGTGAAACTTTAAGGAAGCATACACATTGAATATATATAGGTCACAAACAGATTCAACAACTTTTATGATGATACAATCGTGTCAATGAATAAATATCCTTCGAAATCTGATTCCTAAACATATATATTGGATGGGGGTACACTCAAGTGTGATGAGACAATGTTATTAATATTACATACAAAATTATGTTTCATGGCAGCAACCACAAAATCCACCACGATATGCCTCAAAAGTACTACAAAAACTATATTCTACCTAGTACCTACCTTCATATCTTGACCAAAACTGTCCCTGCCTCTTCCTTACATGTCTAGGGACTTAACTGATGGTGGCAAGGTGACATCAGATGCAACGGCAATTAACTCTTAGAACGACCGATCTGACAGAAGTTTCTTCAGTGTCTCGTATGTCATGAAAACAATTCCTACACCTGGAACAACTTTGTAATATTCGGGCAGAATTCCTCTATATAAGCCTCGCAGACCTTCACTCTGGATGATGTGCCCAAAAGTTCCAAATAAGCCAGTTTTATATACCCGGGCTCGACCTGCAGCACCTTCCAACTGCATCCTTCGCCTCACAAGATCCAAAGGGAATGTTGCTGCAAAAGTAACAAGAGAATGATAAAAAATCAAGACCAAAGTTTGTTCTTCATGTTTAACCTTTTTTTTTCATAGTAATATACAAAAGCGAGATAGGTGACTGCAGAGTATGGATCATGCTTGGCAGCCATGTGAACTACATTTTTACTACTAATTTAAAACAAAGAAATACGGACACTAAATTATTATACACCAGAAAAGGCAGAACACAGAGAGCAGGTACCAAATCTCCAAGTTAGGTAAGAGAGGGGGCTTATGTTGTAGATCACATCTAGTACCTGTCGAAGATGCAATGCCTGAAAGGCTGCCACAAGCAAGGCTGACCATGACAGTTGAATCATTTGACCTAATAAACAATCAACAAGTTGCTTTTAGGAACACAAACGAGTATCAATGATATGGTTGATCAACACAGTATAGAGAATTCACCTTTGAGAATGCCAGTATGATCTCAGAGTCTCATAAACAGAAAAGCTTATTGCTATACTAGGTCCTACTCCCTGCATCAAGCAGCAGTAGCTCAATGTCAATTGGGGTTTTGGAATGGACCGACAAAGATTATGAGCTAAAAAATTACCAGTAATGTAGCTCCCATCCCTTTATAGAGGCCAAAAAAGCCCTCGTCTCTGCATATTGTACGAAGTGCATGCCCAATACCTTGATAGTATATTGCACTCCTCTACATAGTTCGAGCTAAAAGAGTCAAGACAAAAGCTCAAACGAATACGCATAGATAATCCATTACAAGCTATTACAAAATTTAAAATAAAAATATACTTTCTACTAATGTCATAAATCATCGCTCTATAATTAATCATTCAGTGTGCTGATATACAAACAAGGAAGGACTAACCACCAAAGCTTGAAAAAAGTTGATCAATAAGGTTATCAGCCATATCCATAAATTCATGGTAGAAAATGCTTTTAAATTCTACCCAGCCACCTCAAAGAAAATAAACATCTAATTAGATAAACCATGATGTCACGTTGAGTATGCTTGTTTACCTGCGCTGCAAGACGAGTTCTGATAAGATCGAGCGGATATGTGACAGAAGCAGCTGTTATTCCCGCTAATCCACCACTAACAAAATGCACAAAAATATCTGCACTGGCATTTCCCGAGTGACTTTCTAAGCCAGTAAATGATTTCAAAAACTGCAAAAACAATGAAAGAACAAGATGAATGGTTATATATGTAAGCAGTATACAGGAATATAATATTGCAATTCTAAAAATACTGCAGTTTTATAAATAAACTAAAAAACACATTTGCTCTCACACTTTTGTAGCGCTCATAGGCATAGAAGTTAACAGCAGTATAAGGAAGACGATGAGCAATTGTAACAAGATTTCCTTTCCAAAATGCTCTAAATCCTTCTTCTTGAACAATACGTAAGCCTTCACGCCATATACAAGGCTTGCTCAATAATGCAACATCAGAGTGCATACCTTGCACCTAAAGAATAGCATTAGGTCATACTTTTTTCAACCAAGAACAACATTATAATCATAACCCATAAGTGAGAAATGGGAAAAAACAATGAATGCAAAAAGCCAACCAGTCAAACCTATAAACATATAGGTGAAATGTTTAATTCGCAACGGTTACAAAACATTTGTTAAGCTAAGAGCAATTTTTATATGGTGTAACTGCCACAGTTGAGGAATTAAACAAGTGTAAGAAGTCTAGGTTTTATATTAAAATTATATGTAAATGTCATAGATAATGGTTGCACAAGTAAGATCTCAATACTAATTTTTGACTCCTCCATGTTTACCAAAAGAGAAGTCTGCATTCTTACTGGACAAAGGGTTAGTGAAAGTGTAGAAGCATCTATCTCAAGGAAAAGGAAAGGGAGCCTGGGGTCTGAATCTGATGCAGGAACAAACTAGTACCCAACATTTAAAATTTCCCTACATGAAAATTATGATAGAATACTTACAAAATAAAACTTGTTTGTTTCCTTTAGTGCAGAAGATATAAAAGAAGTACAAAAATTAGGAATCTTTTTCTGAAAATCCAATCAAACTTTAACTGCAAAAGAAATAAGACCTGAAAGAGAATGGTGAGGCGGGCAAGTGGAGCTGTACAGGTCTTGCTAAAAGCACCAGCAATGCCGCCGGCAAGGAGCTGCGGCACAGTACCTATCTGAGACTGCGGTGGTTGGTGGTTGTGCTGCTGCTGGTGGTGATTATGCTGTTGTAAGTACTTTCTCGCACCTCCATGGCCAGACACCCCTACCCTAGCCTCCATTTCCAATCACCTCTTCCCCCCTTAAAATAGGTGATTTTCCCCAATTCCTTTCTGTAAGCTATGGAACCTTAAAAGCAATCGAAATCATGTCATGTTGAAACTGAAGAATTAATATTACAGGCTTTCTTTTCTTTTTTTTGTGTTGCGATTCTTCAGAGAATTGGAAGAATAGAGAACAGAGAAACCCTAGGGCAAAACCCTAATATCAAATGTGAAACACACAGCCTGAATAAAATTGGGACCCTTTCAATTACTTGTAAGGGAATATTCTCCTCTTCTTCTTTTTTATTCGTCATAATTTTTCCGCCGGCCTTTAACCAAACATGGAGGCCCAAACCATCGGTCTATAGCCTCCTACATTACTAAACAATAAACACAACACAGCCCAATCCATTAATTATAGTCCAAATTTTCCATCATCATCAGCTAAAATGACAAAATATAGTTTCATTATCAGTTACTAGTCTCCACGTGTTTAATCATTTTTAAATATTAATAATTTTAAATAATTAATTATAAATAAAAAAATTTAAAATAATGAAAAGAAAAATATATGAAGAGAGGTATGTGTGGGTAAGTGGGAGTAGTATATAAGAGTAGTGGAGAGTTTATTAATAGAGATTACAAGACTTGTGATAATAATTTATAAGCGTTTAAGATATGTCAAAATTATTGTAAGAACTCTTAAGCTTTTAGAAAATTTATATTTACACATGTTAAAATGATATTTTCACATTAGATGTAAAATCCACTCACTATTTATGACAGAGGGTTCACCTCCAATCAGAGCCGTTCATGAGATTTTGGTGGCCTAGGACAAAAAATGAAAACGAGTCACTTTTCGAAACATTGTCTTCACCCAAAAATAAAGGGAAAAAAATACAAGTTATATCCAAAAAAGTGCATTTCTAGAACTTAGAACATAATAGGTCGACTACAACAAAATATATGAGAACTTTGACTATAACAAAATATATGTGAAGTTCGACTAAATAGTTTGACTACAACAAAATATATGAAAATACATTCATTAAAATATACTTATTATAATATTCCTAGAGTCAAAATCTTCACTCAAATGAATAGAATCACATATATATATATATATATATATATATATATATATATATATATATATATATATATATATATATATATATATATACGGTTCGGATCAAGTGCATACCCCTTATCTTACTCACCCGTGCTCACCCCCCCTTTAGGCGACGGTTTCGGTCATACAACCGTCATCTATACTTTTAGCGACGCTATATGTTGTCTGTCGCTAAAAGTATAGACGACAGTTGTATGACCTAAACCGTCGCCTAAAAGGGAGGTGAGCACGGATGAGTAAAATAAGTGGTATGCACTTGATCCTTGCTATATATATATATATATATATATATATATATATATATATATATATATATAGGGAGAATATATCTTAAGCTCGCCCCTTATTCAACTCACCCGAGCTCACCCCTTTTTAGCGACGGACACGGCGACGGTTCGATCATACAACCGTCGTCTATACTTATAGCGACACTATATGTTGTCCGTCGCTAAAAGTATAGACGACGGTTGTATGACCGAACCGTCGTCGGGTCTGTCGCTAAATGGGAGATGAGCTCGAGTGAGTTAGATAAGGGGTGAGCTTAAGATCCGGATCGTATATATATATATATATATATATATATATATATATATATAAGGCCCCTCTTATCGGGGGGCTTAGGGCCGCTCATTTCTGGGGCTCAAATCCTTGGCTACTATATTATATTAGCACAAATATATGACCAATAAACCTCAAATTATTTATATCCAATTTTTTCTATAAGCATGCAATTAGATCTGACAATATATTTGATTAACTGTTGGGTCAACCCAAATTAACTGGAATCAAATGGGTTGGTTAACTGTTTTTATAACCTTGTTTGTTACGTGTATCCAAAAAGACACCTAAATCACTGCATTTTGTAAAAAATTCAGTTCCAATAAATCACATTAATTATTTTGTATTCAAAAGCAAAAAAAAAATCAGGAAAAGGTCAGTCCCACTAGAAGGACTCTTCATTGAAATATACTTATTCTAATAATACTAGAGTCAAAATCTTCAATCAAATAAATAAAATCATATATATATATATAAATTTAAGGCCCCTCTTATTGGGGGGCTTAGGGCCGCTCATTTCTGGGGCTCAAATCCTTAGTTACTTATCTTATATTAGCACAAATATATGACCAATAAACCTCAAATTATTTATATCAAATTTTTTCTATAAGCATTTAACATATTAAAAAGAAATGGATTGGATGAGAATTCTGTATGAAAGCCTAAATGGATGATTGAAATGTCCACAAATATGATAATCAAGTCGAATTGCAACTAATGTGAAACTCTATCACCTCTTAATTCTTTTCTATCTCATAAATTCACATAAGAATGTAAATAAATCAATGGTCAGTATTGAGTTGTTCACAAAATTTATCAAGTATAAAATAAAATTTAATTAAAGCTCAATTAGCAAACCGAATCGAGCAAGAAAATTTTGAATCGTTTCAAACAAATATGATCTGAATATCAATAAAAAATTACAATTTAAAAAGAATAACTTATTAAACTTTAAAATTAATCAAATTTAAATCATTTATATTTCGAACTTTTAGTCGAACGAACACGAATCAAGCCCGAACTGTTTGCTCATTTAACAATCTTACTAGAAATGCATATCAAAATTTATGAACTGCTCAACAAGAATTTCCAAAGACGAATAAAGTGCATCTAGAAATTATGCAACTTCATTTGTTATCATACGAAAACTGCTAAACTTGGAATGGACGGGATGTGGTACATACAGGCAGGAAATATATATATATATATATATATATATATATATATATATATATATAGGTATCCATCCACAACAACCGGTTGTTGGGAGCAACCCATTTTTTTCCAGCTGCTACAGCTTGTAGCGGCTTATAAAAAAAATTCTAAGTGGCCGGTACAAGCTGTAGCGGCTGAGAAAAAAGGGGTTACTCCCCAACAACCGGTTGCTGTGGATGGAGACCCTATATATATATATATATATATATATATATATATATCTAATAAAATACAAATGATTTTGAATTTCCCGCTCACTCAATAAATCATCTGGGCCGTCCAAAGTTTGAGATAAATCCCACCGTTCATACATCTATCTAATAAAATACATTTATCTATCTAATAATCTAATAATAATTTAATAAAATACAAATGACTTTAAATTTCCCACTCACTCAATAAATTATTTTGGTCGTTCAAAGTTTGAGATAAATCATATTGTCCATACAGTGCCGGAGGCACGGGACCCAACTAGTATATATATATGGGCTATATGTATATACACAGCTGTGTATTACACAGTAGGCTTAGGACAACAGATTTTTTGGTTATAGCGACGGTAAACTGTCGCCATAGCCCAGAATAGCTAGGACGACGGGTGAAACCGTCGCTATAGCCCAAAAAATCGTTGCTATAGCCTACTGTGTAATACACAGCTGTGTACACACATTTTTTCCTATATATATATATATATATATATATATATATATATATATATATATATATATATATATATAAGGTTTTTAAACCCGGACCGGTCATCGAACCGAAAAAATTACTGGATGGATGGGTCACTGGTCCAACAAGTGATTGGACCGTTATTGACCCAGTGACGTCATTAATATGTAATATGTAATATGTAATAAATAAATAATTAATTATATTATTTATTATTATATATTGTATATAATATTTAATAAATATGTAAAATTAATTAATTTATCTACAACAAAAAAACTAAACATCTCTAAGATACATTCAAATTCCGAAATTCAACCACAAGTTCAAGTGTTTGATTAAATGAATGCAAAAATATGTAAAATACCAAACAAAGTCTCAACTAAATTACTAAAATAAAATAAAATCAGTAATTTTTTTTAAATCTTTAAGAAGAGAACCGGTCAAACCCGTGAACCGGTCACTGGGTCAACCAGTTCAACCGCCGGTTCACCAGTTCTGAACGATTTTTGAGCAGAAGTGATTTAGTGGTCTAAACCGGACCGTTGAGTGAACCGGGTTCGATTTTTTTCGGTTCGACCGACGGTCCGGTCCGGGTTTAAAAAACCTTGTGTGTCTGTGTGTGTATATATATATATATATATATATATATATATATATATATATATATACGATAAGGATCAAGAGCATTCTCCTTAAATAGCATTCCGTTGTATCTATAAAAATGTCACCGCGTCTCTTCAAAACTACGTCGTTCTTGACCACTGAAAACAAACTTCAAAAAAAATCTGCCATGTACATTTGCTTCTCATCCATTTTTTTTACATAACTCGAGTGATTATTACTCCCTCTGTCCCAAATTATCTGTTGTTCTAGAGTTCCACAGACATACCAATATGTGTGATAAAAATACTAAAATACCCTTATGTGCTGATTTTTTATTTTTTGCAATTAAGGCTTTAATAAAAAAAATTGTCCATGAAAGAGTGTGCCAGGAAGGTCTTTTAAGAAGCATAACTTTGACAATCACATCTTATTGGTAGAAATATGGAAAGGATGCTTAAAAAGAGGAGAGACTTGAATGAGTAATGACTATCAATAATTAGGGTAAAGGGGCAAACTTGAAAAACAAAAGATAAAAATGCATTGAAATCTTGAAAAAACAGATATTGTGGGACAAAAATTTTCTGCTAAAACAGCAGATAATTTGGAACGGATGGAGTATTTTCATCCATGCAGATTACTACATACGTACAAAAGGTTTCAACTAACCATTCATTAAACATATATACTCGAATTTTGAGGCAACTTTTCCAATTCCTTTGGACAATTTACCTGCAATGGACAAGCAAAAACAAGGTAAATATAAGAAGAAATTGGCCGATGGTTATATGATAAAATCATCGTAAGTCATAACCAATCTCAAACACTACAAAACTAAAATTTTGAAGTATCAACAGCGTCACATGTCAGGATTTAATGACCCACTCTTTACTAGAAGACAGTACCCCTGAAAAGATATTCCCTTGAACCAACTTAAAAGTAAATAATTAAAGTGTTGTATTTACACTTAAGACACAGCTGCCCCATCATATCATAAAAAAGCAAAAGCTGAAATGATGATTTCTACAGAAAGCAAAGCAAAGCAGCCCATGCAAAGAGCACGTTATTCAAGCACTTGCAATAATTGTATTCGTGGGATTTAGCCATTAGATCATTATACTTTGATTAGCCTGTTATATATTCTTTCTCAAGATGCAAACCTTCAACAGCATCTTTTAAAACTAAAGCGAATATATTTTTCATAAATATATATGTACACAGTTTAATAATGTAATATTATGATAGTACCTTCTAAAACCAAAATAGTGCAAGCCAATTAAATGACTTGCTGGTTGGATTCAGGTGGTTGGAATGCTGACAATCCAATTCCTTATATAATTCAATCATATGACTGATGCCAAGACAGCTCTTCGAAAAATATCTTCACCCAACAAAATCATGCAAAAGTTGCCCACCAATATAATCTCTTCCAAATTGTCTGTTTTGTGCTTCAAAACTACCCATTACAAACCCCTCATTACTTGCATCAAGACCAAAACGCCGAGCTGCATTCATAGCAAAGGGCTCGGATATACCCATCCCATTATTCTGATGGAGGCCCAGTGTTAGGGAAACACCACCACTTCCAACTACACCCTTCATGCCAATACCCATATGTGGATGGTGTGATGTATTTCCATACAATAAATTCATAGGTTCTTCCCCGGCCATAAGATTATTAGAGTAGTCATCTCTAGTGCGTTTAGATGAGAGATCTTGAACCCTTTGGGTCGAGGTAGAAGGGTTTTGAGATGCATGTGAGTTAGCTGCAGGAAAATGATCATTAATCCTGTCGGCATTTTGTTCCTCCCTTTGTGAAGGTTTTTGCCCTTGCCTTGTTTCCAGAGTATGAATTTCTTCCACCATAGGCTTCCAAAGTCTTACTCTTGCATTGATAAACCAGTTGGAGACCTGGTCCATGCACAGAACTTTTCATTTAGGTTCCGTCAAAATGTCAAAATTTCATATTCAAACAAACAAATATTAATGGAAGTACTGAAAAAGTTAAATATAACTAATTTGATATAGAATGACAAAGGGGCACGGTGCACGTGTCGGAATTTACAAGCAATGAGCTATTGCATACCTGATTTCGTGAAAGACCAGTCTGCTTAGCCAACATTAGTTTGTCTGCGTCAGTAGGGTACCTGTGACAATATTATAGCAATAAAGTCATAATAGTTTGTAAGAACACGTAAATGAAGTTCATAGCTGAAACACATTCTCAAGGACTACATGAGTAATAACCTCTAGAAGACCACAAATTTCACTTTTAACTGTTGGTTGATAACCACTTACGGGTGAAGAAAGTGCTCAAACAACCATGCCCTCAGCACAGTTACAGCGCGCTCAGGTAGGCCTCTTTGGGGTCGCCAAACAGGTTGATGTTCAGTAAATCCTACATTTTGAATAGGCTTTTGGCCATAAAGACTTCTGTCGGAGTTCCCAGCCCTTGGAATTTCATCTTTCCCATAGTTTATTTGGCCATACGATTTAATCGTAAATTGCAGCTGGTCAGTAATTGCATTCTTTAAGTACCGAAAGTGTTTAGACATTGCCCTTAAAGCCAAGTTTGCGAACGGAGCTGCATTACTAAGTCCGGCAACAGATTCAAATGATGCCACAACTGCCTGCATCTGTTGGTAGTACTGCTTGTACCTCCTGTAAACCTAGTGAAATTGGAAAGGCTAAGAACACGGGGGATACTAAAACACATCAATACTACTTATAGTTGGACAAACCTGTTATAAATGAGGTGCAGATGCTAGTTGTTGTAAAATAAAAAATTGCTTAATGCTAGTAGACATAAGTTATGCTAATCAACTATTTCATTAAAACCCAATCAAGGGGAAATTAATGGCCGAACTTCCTCGTAGCAAAAAACAGACCTTTAGGTCTGAAAGACAATTGACTTGCATGAAAGTTGAACAAACCATTCATTCGACACTATCCTAATAATAACTCATGAAAGCATTGTGTTTTCATTTCATCTGGTTACCCAAACAAATTTCCTGAATGTGCAAATTATACACTAAACTACAGTAAATATCTTCACCAAGAGATTGAATTAGAACAAACAATTGAACAAGTCTTGTTTTATTGTGTTATTGCATTTCATGCCTTTTGATGCACCGACTTGGTGCATATGTTCGCCACTTTTTACAAGCAATCGTTATTTGATTGGACCGAGCAATAACCCCTTGTCGATACAAAAAGGATCCACCATCCAAATTGGCCCGAAGGTCTGCATACATTTTCTTTATCACTGCTCTAGCATATAGATTGAGTTTTCCCATGCATTATGCTTTGCCAAGCTACCTAATCCCAGCTCATTGCTCCAAATGAAAAAAAGGGGGGAGGAAAAGAACTAAATTGAGAAGAAAAGTGACATTGAATGTCTTGTACATTTTGATCTCATCTTCATTAGGCTAATGATACCATCATGCATATTTCCAAGCACAGTACTTTTCTCAAGTATAAATGTGATACATCTTATCAAATAGATTCCTTCAATAACTTTTTATGCACACTATACCCCTTAGCTTAGTGGCATTGCATGCAATAACCCATTACACCTCTCTTTCTATTGCTGTCAGGCACTTTTTGGCACCAATCTTTATGAATATATTCCCTCAAATCACCTTTTCCAAAAAAGATGATTCTGTAATCTCTCTAACAGCCTCTATTGCCAAAAAATTAAGCATCTAATCACATTAAATGAAGTTTAGAACAATAAAAAACTAGAAAGAAAGAAAAAACTATACTATTTTTTGCAAGCCAATCATTCATGAAGCACCACAACTTGCATGTTGGTACAAATTACTTCAATGACTATCCAACATTCAAGTATTATCCATCTACTATAAAGTACTACCTCTGTCCTCAATAAAATTGAGGAACTGGAGAAAAAAATAGAGTCAAAAGTTAAAAAGCCGGGTCCAGTGATAGTACTTCATCTTCTTAAAATAATATTTTAATAAATATTTTTAGCACATTATTAAATAAAAAAGTATACTTTTATATTAAATACAGTAGTACTCCCTCCGTTCCTATATAGGTCGTTTTAGACATGTGCACAAGAATTAAGAAAATGATTGAAAAACATTAACTATAGTATCAATTGTCTATAATACCCTTCACCTCACTTATCTCATAAATATGGATCAAAAGATTAGGTGGAGTAATAAGGGGCGATTTGGAAAAAATAGTAATCAATTCTCTTAGATAACCACAAACGACAAATAATTAAGAATAAAAAAAAAAATCTAACACGACCTACATATAGGAATGGAGGGAGTAGCATTTATTCTGGACCCACAAGTAAATTAATACAGAGTTAACTTCCATAATTTACCTAAAAATGTGTGTTAGCCATAATAGAGTAATAAGTTGATGAATATTTAGAATGACCAAAATAAATTATTTCATAAACAAGAAATTATTAGTAATATTTTTAACTACCTCTAGAAATTAGATAGATATTTCTTCTAGTCCGTTCAGAAGTTATTAATATTTTTAACCTCTAGAAATTCTATATTAATTTACAAAATTATCTTTAAAAGTTGTCTTTTTAAAATATAACTTTAATTTTGGGAACTCCACGACTAAAACAAATTTTAAATGAAAGATCAAACCTGTGTTTTGGTGCAGCTTAATTATACAAATACGAGTAAATTATAACCAACTCTGCATTTATAATACCTCATCTAGCATGGAAAGTAGCTTTGATTTCTTCCTCCCGTGTTCGCCGTAGCTACGCGGATCATCATCGGGAACTTCATTTCTACTCAAACAATCCAACGAAGGAGGAGGATCTAACAAAGCTGAATCTCCTGTAATTTTCTCCACATAATTAATCCCGCAACCCACGTCACAAAGTTCTTCCAACATTTGCTGTGCCGGTTTCAAGAATCTCGATCCCTTCAAAATCGAAGCATAACCCGTAAACGGCCCTAAAGGAACAGCACTGCTCGATAAATCATACGGCTGCTGGTCATACTTCTGCAGCTGATTTAGCGGTGAAGGAACAGAGTAGTTTTGATGGGTTTGCTGGGAGGAGAGAGAAAGTGATAAACCTTGGCCACTAGACAAAACCCCGGATCCATTATTAAAGGACTGATCAAGAACCCTAAGGTTTTGAGGAGAGAGGAGAAACGGGTTGTTATTTAAATCGTGAATAGAGCTAGGGTTTATGTGGAGAGAGGATTGGGGATCCATGTATAGATGGTGGGTAGTTGAAGATGAAGAAGATGAAATATAACCCATTAAATTCATGCGTTCTTCTTTAATACAATTTGGGTTTGTTTTGGAGTTTTCGGGGGGTGGGTTTTGGTGGTTGTGCTGATGGAAGTTGGCGCAGGTTAGCAAATCGGAGGAGGAAATAAGGGAGGGATCGTAGAGAGGGAGTAAGCCTGCGCAGGGGTGGAGGTTGTCTACGCACCCAGCCACTCTGAGCTTATCTCTTCTGCTTTGTTGTGGGACATGGTATGGTGAATCAAAACCTTCAGCCATGAGTAAGAGTAGGACTGGACTAATAAGACTATCACTAACCTATTTTTTTTTTTTTCTTTTTCCTTCTTTCTCTCTTCCTTTTTTGTTTGCTGAGAACAGAAAAGAAGGAAAGGAAATATACTCCCAAGAGGAGAGAGAAAATGGGATGGATGGAGTGATGGATTTGATGGCGAGTGAAGGGAATGAGGGATGAAGAGGAGAGAGAAAGTGGGAGGACAAATTACAGTGAAAGGTTGAGGAGATGTGGTGATGATGAAATGAAAGGCTATTATGATCTTCTGAGCTACTAGTACTATACATACAGTATTGCTTAAATCTTGCAAAACAAATTAAAATTTATACTATACCTATACTATACGGCAGGAACATAGAGACGTTTGAATATATTTTGATATATGACTACATTTAAACCGTCTTTATAGTTTAAAAAAATTGTACTAAATCGTCGGTATAAGATCTGAACTGTTGTTATAATCTAGAATCGTCGCTATATATCACTTTTCTTTATTCCTATAATTTTAAATAAATTATTGTTTTATCTTTTTTAATATTAATTTTATATCTTTTTATTTTCTTTTTTAATTTATAAAATTCATATTTTATGTCACATAATTTAACCCTAATAGTTATACGATCACAAAGGATGGTTAAAAAAATAATATAAAATAATGTGTAAATTATAGTTGGTGAATATTTCGTTATATATGGATAATCTCAATAGTTATAATTAATAAATTATAATTCATATTATGTTTTTTTATTTTCTGTTATTAACATTATTAAAAAAATAGAAAATTCAACGCACAAATACACTTTTAGATTACACTATGTGACGCCCCCAAAATTAGGTATACATCACTCATCTTGAGTCGTCAGATACATGGTACAAAATTCAAATACAACTGTCGTGTACAATACGACAAAACAAAACTGTGAGTTTGAATACAATTATTGTCTACTAGAGATTATACAAACTCAAAAGGAGTCCTCATTACAATTATTAACACACTATTTTACAGAATAGTGAGGACTACTAATGCTATCTTCTGGACCGTCACTCCGTTCCCCGACTAGTCCCTACTATGTTCTCATTTCCTGAAGAGAACAGTTAAAGAAAGGGTGAGCTCAACTAGCCCAGTAAGAAATATTATGACTAAGATAATGCAGAATAAACTTTTAACTGCAGCGGAACAAGCAATCCATTAAAAGAGTTAAGTAGAGAATAAAATCTACTATCTTTTATGATTTAAAAGTTTTTTATGACTTTTATCGCTGAGACTCAACTTAATAAATAATCCACATCATCGAATCACCCATGCACTACGACCAAGGATATTCTTTAGTATCACGACCATAAATTATCCATGCACTACAGCCAATGACATTCGTGTATTCATTAATGGTCATGATCATGCCAACAACTGTCCATCAATGCACTACGGGCCAATGATAACTTTTACCACATCATTCGTAACATTACGGTCATAATTACACCGAATAATCCCTGGTCATAATCATACCAAGTCCATCTAGGCCACATATGACTTTCAACATAATATAAACATGAGGATGATGACAATAATATATGAATTCAATAAAACAAGTTAAAAATTAATTTATCCAAGAACTAATAATGTCCAAATTGTCAACATGATACTGCCACTACTAGAAAAACAAGAATACGTGACGGAATTTTGTGACAGTTTTTAAAAACGAAAAGATAGTAATTTGTGATGGACTTTTTAAGCAATCACAAAATAATAGTATATATAATGGCTCTTAGTGATGACTAATTCTGTCATCAATGTATTATAATTGTGATGGTCATGCCAATTACACCAATTTTTCACGCAAAATAATTTTTTTTTGTGACTCACTAAGTCATCACTTATAGATATACCCTTTTCGTGATTACATTTAAGCTATCACTAATATTTTAATATAAGAAATAATCAAAACAATATTTTATGACGGTCGTGACAATCATTAAAAAGTTAGATTTTTGTGATGAAATTTTTAAGCCGTCGCAAAATAATACAATATATGATGGCTCTTAGTGATGACTAATTTTACCATCATTATAGAGTATTTGTGACTGCCATTGCAATCACCAAATCTTATTTGAAAGTAATTTTGTTTAGTAAGTCAACTCACATATGTTTCCTTTTATATTTTGTTTTAAAATTATAATCATGATCTGGACTTTGGTGTAGTGGTAATACTCGTTATTTAGTTTGCAAATGGGAGATGGTTCGAATCCTACAAGTATCATTTGATACAATTTATATAGATGTAATTAATATAGTGAAATAAATTATACGTAAATAGAGATTCACGTTCTTACATTTGATCCTTAAAGTCTTATTTTTTTTGTGATGACTTTGACAATCGCAATAGATTATATGTTAATGTGATTGTATTAATCATCACAAAAGCACTAAGCGTTTCCGTGATTGCCAAAACCATCACGTAAAACCTTTTATGATGGGCGTATACAAGACGGCCATTGTGATGCTTAAAGTCATCACGTAAACCTTTCGTGATGATTTTCCTATTTTTTTGTGATGGATTTAAGCCATCACAAATGACCATTTTTTAGTAGTGTGCTTTGTAGAGTAAAATTCAAGAATGATCAGAAGAATATTTCCATGAAAAGATATTGGATGAAGCACAAATATCGAGGATATTCTACTAATTTCATGGAGTATAGAAGTCAAAACTTTAACCAACTAAGTATAATAAAGAATGGAATAACAAAAGAAATCACCATGCATGCGGTACTTCGCATAGACAGGTTATTCCAACAGAATAATAATAACGAAACCAGGTCAGGCAAAATTTGCACCGACAGGATGTTCCAACAGAATAATAAAGACGGAACCAGGTCCGGTGTAAAACACACAGACGGGATGTTCCAACAGAATAATAATAAAGACGGAATTAGGTCCGGTGTAAAACACACAGACATGATGTTCCAACAGAATAATAGAAGAATGTCACCAAGTATAGGGTAAACCGCGTATACAGGTTATTCCAACGGAATAATAAGCAATGGAATAACAACAGTTCTCTTCAAGCTTTCTTAGCCCATGTTATGGATTTGAATAAAGACACGTCAAATTTGAATAATATTCATGTTGTTATTGACTTTCCTGACGTATTTCCTGAAGAACTTCCCGGTCTACCCCCAGAACGTGACGTTGAATTCTTTATTGATCTTGAACCTGGTACAAAGCCCATTTCTAAAACCCCATATTGAATGGCTCCTATTGAACTTCAGGAGTTAAAGGTCCAACTACAGGAATTGTTGGACAACGGTTTATTCGTTCTAGTACATCTCCTTGGGGTGCTCCTGTTTTATTCGTAAAAAAGAAAGACGGGAATATGCGACTTTGTATTGACTATCAGGAATTGAACCATGTCACTATCAAGAATAGATATCCTCTACCTCGTATTGATGACTTATTTGACCAGTTGCAAGGGGCATAATTTTTTTCAAAGATCGATCTTCGTTCTGGATATCCTCAGCTGAAGATTATAACTAAGGATATTCCAATGACTGCCTTTAGAACTCGGTACGGGCATTATGAATTCTTAGTCATGTCTTTCGGATTGACTAATGCTCCTGCGGCTTTCATGGATATGATGAATCGAGTATTCAAGAAATATTTGGATCAATTCGTTGTTGTCTTTATTGATGACATCCTCATATATTCTAAAAGTCGTGAAGATCATGAGCACCATTTGAAGCTGGTACTCCAAAGACTTCGTGAAAACAAGCTTTATGCCAAGTTGAAGAAATGCGAGTTCTGGCTTGAGGAAGTAGCATTCCTTGGGCACGTGGTGTCGAAACATGGAGTATCTGTTGATCCGGCGAAGATTGAAGCAATACAAAGTTGGGAGCAACCGAAGTCGGTAACTGACGTACATAGCTTTTTGGGCTTAGCTGGTTATTATCGGAGATTCGTGGAAGGGTTTTCTCGAATCACTATTCCATTAACCCAGCTAACTCGGAAGGATACAAAATTCGTTTAGAGGGAAGAATGCGAGAAGAGTTTCCAAGAGCTCAAGAAGAGACTCATTTCGGCACCTGTTCTAATAATACCATCTGGTACGGATGGATTTGTTATCTACAGCGATGCTTCAAGCAAAGGGTTAGGATGTGTTCTCATGCAACGTGGGAAAGTCATAGCCTATGCCTCGCGACAACTTATAGAGTATGAGAGGAATTATCATACTCATGATCTAGAGTTGGCAGCAGTCGTTTTCGCGCTAAAGATATGGAAGCACTATCTATATGGGGAGAAAGTGGAGATATATTCAGACCATAAAAGCCTTAAATATTTCTTCACTCAAAAAGAACTCAACATGCGGCAGCGACGTTGGCTCGAGCTATTGAAAGACCACGACCACACTATTCAATACCATCCTGGAAAAGCGAACGTAGTAGCTGGCGCGTTCAGTAGAAGATCATATGCAGGAATGAGTGTGATGATGTCAAGTATACGCATAGAGCGAACTTTAATAGAAAAAGTTAAGGTTGCTCAAGCCACTGACCCGGAGCTGATGCGTATGAAGAAGAAAGTAAAAGAAGGTGCTATTCCGGAAGCGAGAATTGATGAAGAAGGAATACTTCGAGTCCACCCTAGACTTTGTGTTCCTAATGACTCTGATTTGAAGTACAAGATTATGATGGAGGCACACAATACACCATTTGCATTCCATCGTGGAAGTACTAAAATGTATTGTGATCTTCGACTTACATTTTGGTGGAACAATATGAAGAGAGAGATTGCAAAGTTTATCTCGATGTGTTTAACTTGTCAACGTGTAAAGGCGGAGCATCTAGTACCTAAGGGTCCGTTGCAACCACTTGAGATTCCGAAATGGAAGTGGGAACACTTTACAATGGATTTCGTTACGGGTCTTCCTACGGTTTCTCAAGGCATAAATGCTATTTGGGTTATTGTTGATAGATTAACCAAGTCTGCTCATTTTTTGCCGATACGGGAGACTTATTCCCTTGAACGTCTTGCTAGTATATATGTAAATGAGATTTTGAGGTTGCATGGCATGCCAGTATCCATAGTTTCGGATCGTGACCCAAGATTCACTTCAAGATTTTGGGTTAGTGTGACGCCCCCAAAATTAGGTATACATCACCCATCTTGAGTCGCCAGATACATGGTACAGAATTCAAATACAACTTACTAATACAACTGTCGTGTACAATACGACAAAACATAACTGTGAGTTTGAATACAATTATTGTCTACTAGAGACCATACAAACTCAAAAGGTGTCCTCAATACAATTATTGTCACACTATTTAACAGAATAGTGAGGACTACTAATACTATTCTCTGGTCCATCACTCCGTTCCCCGACTTGTCCCAGCTATATTCTCATTTCCTGAAGAGAACAGTGAAAGAAAGGGTGAGCTCAACTAGCCCAGTAAGAAATATTATGACTAAGATAATGCAGAATAAATTATCATTAGCCTTCAACAGTGTTAAACTGATAAAATACAATAAACATCAAGTTTAACTACAGCGGAACCAGCAATCCATTAAAAGAGTCAAGTAGAAAATAAAATCTACTATCTTTTATGATTTAAAAGGTTTTTCATCATCGTTATAGCTGAGACTCAGCTTAATAAATATTCCACATCATCGAATCACCCCCGCACTACGGCCAAGGATATTCTTTAGTATCACGACCACAATTATTCATGCACTACGGCCAAGAATATTTGTGTATTCATTAATGGTCATGATCATGCCAACAACTGTCCATCAATGCACTACGGGCCAATGAGGATTTTTAATTTTTACATCACTTGTAATATTAAGGTCATGATTACACCGAATAATCCCTGGTCATAATCATACCAAGTCCATCTATGCACTACAGGCCACAGATGACTTTCAACAAAATATAAACATGAGGATGATGACAATGATATAATCATTCAATAAAACAAGTTCAAGAATTATTTTATCCAGAAATTATTAACGTCCAAATTGTCAACACGATACTGTTTTGTGGTGTAAAATTCAAGAATGATTAGAAGAATATTTTCATGAAAGGATACTGGATGAAGCGCAAATATCAAGGATATTCTACTAATTTCATGGAGTATAGAAGTTAAAGTTTTAACCAACTGAGTATAATAAAGAATGAAATAACAAAAGAAATCACCATGCATACGATAGACCGCACAGGCAGGTTATTCCAACAGAATAATAAATAACGGAACCAGGTCAGGTGAAATTCACACCGACAGGATGTTCCAACAGAATAATAAAGAATGGAACCAGGTCCGGTGTAAAACACACAGACAGGATATTCCAACAGATTAATAAATAATGGAACCAGGTCCGGTGTAAAACACACAGACAGGATATTCCAACAGAATAATAAAGGATGGAACCAGGTCCGGTGTAAAACACACAGACAGGATATTCCGACAGAAATGTAAAGACAGAATAGTAAATGGATGTCACCAAGTATAGGGTATTCCGCGTATACCAGTTATTCCAACAGAATAATAATGAATGGAATAACATAAGGATTTCACCAAGTATAGGGTGTACCGCATATACAGGTCATGTATAGGGTATGCCACTTTTACAGGTTATTCCAACAGAATAACAAAGAATGGAATAACATAAGTTCTCTTCAAGAAGAAAGAATAACACCCCTTACCGTATTAAGAGATTGAATACTGCAGTAGTGTAGTAACCGAATACTCTTTTTCTTTCTCTATTACTCTCTCTATACTTTCTCTCTCTATAGCTTGAACGAATTCGTGAAAAATAATGAAGCCCTAGGCCTCTATTTATAGAAGATTTATTACTATTTACGAAAGTATTTACTATTTACGAAGGTAATTACTATTGACGAAGGTAATTACTATTTACGAAGGTAATTACTATTTACGAAGGTAATTACTATTTACGAAAATAATTACTATTTACGAAGGTAATTACTATTTACGAAAATAATTACTATTTACGAAGGTAATTACTATTTACGAAAATAATTACTATTTACGAAGGTAATTACTATTTACGAAAGTAATTACTATTTACGAAGGTAATTACTATTTATGAAAGAGACTCTTAGATGATGACATATGGCCCCCATAAATAATTCAACTTACCACAAACGTCTAATAATAGACTCTTTATATACATCAAGGATTGAATAAAAATTACGAAAAATCATTTTAACACATATTTAATCTTTCAACAATTATTAATCATTTATAACTTGTCGTCTCAATTATTATTTAAATAATATAACATATTATACAGATGATACTGTGACAATAATTGAATCAATAATATAAGAGATATGATGCAGCAATTACTGTAGCAATAATTGAGTATAGCTGAGTGACTTCTCACGTAAGCATCAATAATCAATACCGTGTGCTACTATGCAACAACGCGTATTACTGTACTTTTACTACCGAGTAGTTCAACAGTTTTAACGGTAACACCTCCGCCGTTTATTTTATAGAAAGATAATTTTGTCGTTTTCTAACTACGACAATACTTCTGTTGTGGGGTCCACCAATGATTGTGCCGTCGTACGAATATTCCCCGACAAAAAGAATATTCCCCGACCAAACGAATATTTTATAACAACTTGTGTACTTTGCAAAATTTATAAATATTACCCACAACTATAACATTATATCAAATTTATTCCATAATATTCAAAAATAATAATTATAGAAAATTCATCTTTATTTATAAAAATTGGGGTCTTACAACCTCCCCTTCTTATGAAATTTCGCCCTCGAAATTAGGGTACGTACCTGGTATATCAAAGAGGTAAGGATACCTTGATTTCATTTCAGATTCTAACTCCCAAGTCATTTCCTCAACATCGTGGTTTCTCCACAAAACTTTGACTTGAGGTATAACCTTGGAGCGTAGAATATGTTCCTTCTTATCCAAGATTTGAACAGGAATCTCTTCATACGTCAAATCTTCCGCTATTTCGTCCGGTTCTAACTCAATAATGTGGTTCGGGTCTTTCACATATTTTCGTAACATGGATATGTGAAAAACGTTATGAACACGAGACATACTTGGTGGTAGAGCGAGTCTATAGGCCACAGTTCCTATTCGATCGAGGATTAAAAATGGACCGATGAATCGAGGATTGAGTTTTCCTCTCTTTCCAAATCTTGTAACTCCTTTCCATGGAGTAACACGTAACAACACATGATCTCCTATATTGAATTCCACGTCCTTTCGATGAAGATCAACATAACTCTTTTGTCGACTTTGTGAGGTTTTTATACGTTGTCGGATCATTTGAATCTTTTCCGTAGTCATACGTACCAACTCCGGTCCCAACAACGTTGCTTCACCCACCTCATCCCAGCATACTGGAGAGCGACACTTTCTTCCATACAACGCTTCGAATGGAGCCATGCCAATACTTGCTTGATAACTTTTGTTGTAGGAAAACTCCACCAATGGTAAGAACTTGTCCCAACTTCCTTTGAAATCAAGGACACAGAGTCTTAATAGATCTTCGAGAGTTTGAATAGTCCTCTCCGACTGTCCGTCCGTCTGAGGATGATATGCCGAGCTAAATCGTAAGTCTGTGCCCGTAGCTTTTTGCAAACTAACCAAAAATCGTGAAGTAAATCTTGGGTCTCGATCAGAAACTATGGATACCGGCATACCATGCAGTCTTACAATCTCGTTTATATACATACGAGCAAGACGTTCAAGTGTATAAGTTTCTCGTATCGGTAAGAAATGAGCAGACTTGGTCAATCTATCAACAATGACCCAAATCGCATCTATGCCTTGAGAAACCTTAGGAAGACCGGTAACGAAATCCATGGTAATGTGCTCCCACTTCCATTCTGGAATTTCAAGTGGTTGCAATGGACCTTTTGGTACTTGATGCTCCGCTTTAACTCGTTGACAAGTTAGACACCTTGAGATAAACAACGCTATCTCTCTCTTCATATTGCTCCACCAAAATGTATGACGAATATCATGATACATTTTGGTACTCCCAGGATGGATTGCAAACGGTGTATTGTGCGCCTCCATCATGATTTTATACTTTAAATCAGGGTCATTAGGAACACAAAGTCTGGAGTTGACTCGAAGTATTCCTTCTTCATCGATTCTTGCTTCCGGCATAGCACCTTCTTGCACTTTCTTCCTCATACGCATCAGCTCCAGGTCTGTAGCTTGAGCAGCTTTAACTTTATCGATTAAAGTCGGTTCTACTCGTATATTCGCCATTGTCACATGTGTCCCTGGAGTCTTCAACTCTATCTCCATTCTTTGCAAGTCACGCAAAATGAGCCCTTGTGTTGACAATATCGTACTCGTACTTGCATGTGATCTTCTACTCAATGCGTCAGCTACCACGTTTGCTTTTCCAGGATGGTATTGGATGGTATGATCATAATCTTTCAACAGTTCAAGCCAACGTCGTTGTCGCATGTTGAGTTCCTTTTGAGTGAAGAAATATTTGAGGCTTTTATGATCCGTAAAGATCTCCACTTTCTCCCCATACAAGTAATGCCTCCAAATTTTAAGTGCAAAGACAACCGCTGCCAACTCTAGATCATGAGTAGGATAATTCTTCTCATATTCTTTGAGTTGTCGCGAGGCATAAGCTATGACTTTTCCATGTTGCATGAGAACACATCCCAACCCTTTGCTCGAAGCATCACTGTAGATGACAAATCCCTCCGAGCCAGATGGTATTGTTAGAACAGGTGCTGAAATGAGTCTCCTCTTGAGTTCTTGAAAACTCTTCTCACATTCTTTGCTCCAACTGAACTTTGTATCTTTCCGAGTCAGCTGAGTCAATGGAGTAGCGATTCGAGAAAATCCTTCCACGAATCTTCGATAATAACCAGCTAAACCGAGAAAGCTACGTACTTCGGTCACTGATTTAGGTTGCTCCCAGCTTTGAATAGCTTCAATCTTTGCTGGGTCAACAGATATTCCACGACTTGATACCATGTGCCCAAGGAATGCTACTTCCTCAAGCCAGAACTCGCATTTCTTCAACTTGGCATAAAGCTTATATTCACGAAGCTTTTGGAGTGTCAGCCTCAAGTGTTGCTCATGATCTTCACGGCTTTTGGAATAAATAAGGATGTCATCAATAAAGACGACCACAAAATGATCTAAATATTCCTTAAATACTCGGTTCATCATATCCATGAAGGCAGCAGGAGCATTAGTCAATCCAAAGGACATGACTAGGAATTCATAATGCCCGTACCGAGTTCTGAAAGCCGTCTTTGGAATGTCATCGGTTCTAATCTTCAATTGGTGATACCCGGAACGAAGATCGATCTTTGAAAAGAATTTGGCTCCTTGCAACTGGTCAAACAAGTCATCAATACGTGGCAATGGATACCTATTTTTGATGGTGACATGATTTAACTCCCGATAATCAATACAAAGTCTCATACTCCCATCTTTCTTCTTCACGAATAGAACAGGAGCACCCCAAAGAGAAGTACTAGGACGAATAAAGCCAATGTCTAACAATTCCTGCAGTTGGGTTTTTAACTCCTGAAGTTCAATAGGAGCCATTCGATATGGGGCTTTAGAAATGGGTTTTGTACCGGGTTCAAGGTCGATACAAAATTCAATCTCACGCTCTGGGGGTAGGCCAGGAAGTTCTTCGGGGAATACGTCGGGAAATTCATTAACAATAGAAATATCGTTCAAAACTGACGTATTTTAGTTTAAATCTGTGACATGAGCTAAGAAAGCTTGACATCCGTTTTTCAATAAACGAATAGCTTTATGGCTTGAGATGATCGTGATTGATTTTAATGGTTTGGTCGCTTGAATTCGCATAATAGGTTGATTAGGAATATGAAAGCTAACAACCTTATGGAAACAATCAATTTTTGCATGATAAGTAGTTAACCAATCAATCCCTAGAATCACGTCAAATGCAAGTATTTTCAATGAAATAAGATCTACAGGTAATGTGAGGGTATCGATTTGAACCAAACAAGACTTATAAACAGTGGATGTAATGAAGGTTTCTCCCAACGGAGTTTCCACAGATAAGTCAAAGTCCAATTTCTCCGGAGTCAAATTTAATCGATGAGCGCAAGTAGGAGAAATAAAAGAATGGGTAGAACCGGTATCAAATAAAGTATAGACTTCGTTAGAGTTTATGATAAGCTTACCCGTGATGACCTCATTCGGGTTCCTTGCTTTCTGGGAGGTCACAACAAACGCTCTCCCTTGCACTACCGGCTTTGACCTTTCTGGGACGGCCTTTGGTGCCTCCACCCTAGCTGAATTGCTCTTTGGTAAACGACAAAATCGGGCTAAGTGACCTTCTCTTCCACAATTATAACATGCTTTGGATGGCATCGCGCAATTTGGACTGATGTGTCCCTCCCCTCCGCATTTGAAGCATATGATAGGTGGTCTTTCTCCTTCCTTAACAACGGGTGCTGGTGCTGACGTCTTTCCATCATTGTTGAATCTCCTCTTTTTGAAATGTCCATTCTTATTGTTTTGGCCCTGATTACCACTGAAGTGGTAACCACTTCTGGCCTGCTGATTCCCTCCACGCTTGTTGTCACCGCTTCGATGACCACTCTCGTTGGTATTATAATTTTGCCGACTGCTCTCTTTTAGTTGAGTTGACTCGTTATCGCGCTCCACTAACTGAGCCCTATTTACAACATCTGAATACAAACACAGTTTATGAGAAATAAGATGTTGACGTATCTCCGGCCTCAAACCTCTTAAAAACATTCGCGCCATTCTCTCTTCATTATCCACCAAGTGGGACGCAAACCGTGATAACTCCGCAAATTTTGCCTCGTATTGCGACACGGTCATATTATTTTGTTCCAACTTAATAAACTCCACCTCCTTCATGTGGCGAATACTTTCGGGAAAGTATTTATCATTGAACAGCTCCTGGAACTTCTCCCAAGATATCTTCAGTATAGCAGGTTGAGTACGTTTTACTGATTCCCACCAGTAATCTGCCTCTCCGCGCAACATAAAGGCGACAAAGGGAACCTTTTGCTCCTCGGAGCATCCCAAGACATCAAATATCTTGGTCATCTGCTTTATCCATGTTTCCGCCATAAGTGGTTTTGGCTCTCCCTTAAACTCCGGTGGTCCCAGCTCCTTGAACTGTTTAGCGGTGACCGCCCGAGAGTTTCCCGCGTTTCCATCTACGTTTTGGACAGGAGTTGCTCTCGCCTGCTGCTGCATGAATTGCATAAAACCTCTGAACATTTGATCATTCGTCATTTGGTCAGTGTTGTTGTTTGCATGAGGATTTTCGCCTTCCTGGTGCACATTATCCTGATTATTGATATGTGGTGAATCAACGATCGCCTGTGCTCCATTGCCAATCTCAACATTCTCAGATGTCATTTTCAGATACTGCCACAAAACAAAAGGTTAATTGACATGTAACATATTATCCCTATATTCTGACCGACCAATAAAATAGCACATAAACTTAGGTAGCTCATACTAGCTTTTTGCAAACTAACCCAAAATCTTGAAGTAAATCTTGGGTCTCGATCAGAAACTATGGATACCGGCATACCATGCAGTCTTACAATCTCGTTTATATACATACGAGCAAGACGTTCAAGTGTATAAGTTTCTCGTATCGGTAAGAAATGAGCAGACTTGGTCAATCTATCAACAATGACCCAAATCGCATCTATGCCTTGAGAAACCTTAGGAAGACCGGTAACGAAATCCATGGTAATGTGCTCCCACTTCCATTCTGGAATTTCAAGTGGAATATTCGTACTGTCGGGGAATATTCGTACGACGGCGCAGCCATGTGTGGGCCCCATAATGGAAAGCGATTGGATGAAAAAAACGACAAATATAAGTTGTTTAAAAATAACGGCGTAGTTGTTACCGTTAATACTGTTAAAATACTCGGTGGTTAAAACACAGTAGCACACGGTATTACACTAATTATTTATTCTTACGTAAGAAGGCACTACTCAATAATGGTTACAGTAATTACTGTTCAGTATTTTATTTTATAATTGTTGCGTTGATATTTTATATTGCTGTTGTTTCAATAATTGTCATTACACAGTATTTTCATTATTGAAGCAATAATTCATATTATCTGAATAAAAATATTAGATAACATTATTGGCAATGTCTAGAAATTTCTATCTAAGGAGAGGTTTGGTCACCTAATTGCGCGCCAGTAAGGAGAAATTCTTATTGGAAAGCCCCCTCTTTCCTGGGAACTGCCTGGTTGTCAATATTGTGATTCTGTAATATTATTTGTGGATAATTAATTATTGATTCATATGATGAGAAAAATATTGATTTTATGTGGATATAGATGGACAAAATTTTTAATGTGACAATTGTTGAAAATTGAAATTTTATCTTTTTCTGATAAAATAATTCATTTAAATATATTATTATATTTTAATAATATAATAATAAAGATATTTTTACGATAAATGTGGGATATATGAGTATATGTGGAGGAGGAGTATTTTTATTACCAAAAATATTTAAAGCATGTTTTATGTGTCGGTGGACCCTATTTCTTAACTGAAATTTGATTATAGCCTGTAAAATCACCCGTTTGTGGATTTCGGTCAATTTCTGTTTGGAATTTGGAAAACCTTTATTCTGCAAAGTTGTAGAGAATTAGGGGTGCAAACGAGCCGAATCTGAGCGAACACTTTCATGCTCGGATTCGGCTCGACTCGAAAAAATTGAGCTCGAATTCGACTCGGATTCGATAAAGGATTTATATTTTCGCGTTAGATTCGACTCGGATCATTACTCGGACCTACTCGGCTCGTAAGTACTCGACTCGTTTACAAAGCGAGTTACTCATGAGCCTTCAAATTGAGCTTCGAATATGAACCATTTCACTTAAAAATGAACCATTACATACTAAATTGATTACTTAATTAATATTTATATATAAAACTTTTTCATTTTTATTTATGTATTGAAATTATAAAGAATGTAATATAAATTGACATTTAATTTATTGATTTATTCAAGTACAAATTTACACAATTTCATACTACACTTAATAAATTATAAAGATTGATATAAATATAACATATTTAGCTTACTAGCATGGATCAGACCAATTTTCGAATATGATCCATCGAGCAGGTATCGAGTATGGTTTGAGAAAAAATGAAATACTCGAACCTTAATACGAGCGAACACTGGTCTGCTCGAGTTCGACTCGTGTATCATTAAACAGAAAACGAGTATGGATCGGATTCGACTCGGATCAACTTCGAATTCGAGCTTTAAATCATATTTTCGAGCCGATCTCGAGTCGAGTACCGAACTACTTGGTTCAGTTATCACCCCTATAGAGAATTGAATTTCCTATAAAAACTCGCTAGATTCTAATTTTCTGACAAAAGGGCTATTTATTATGAATTATTGAAGTTCTGAAGCTCCGAAATAATTGATTTTTGGAAGTTTTAATTATGTTTTTTTTAAGAAAAACGTTTTTTACATGCTTGGGACTCATTTAACATATGTTAGGATGGCTGAGTTCAGATTCATGGATGCGTAGGAAGATGTAGAAAATAATTAATATTAATTTATTAAATTTTATGCTTTGGTGTTCTAAGCAATTTCCTATAAATAGGGTGCTTAGGTTAGAATTGAAAATCACACCAGAAACTGAAGTTTTCTCTCTATATATTATCGTGCGTATTCTTGTGAGTATTTTGAGTATACTTTGAGTACTGTTGCTATACGGTGCAAGTTCAAGTCATAGCTTATATCCGGTGTTTCAACTAGAAGTACTGTCTTTCGAGGTAAGGAATGTTATTTTCTTCTCAAATGATATTATTTCTTCTAATATCATTATGCCGAAGTATTGATCTTCACTTTTAATCAAATTTAGTGTTAGGTTTGTAACATTCATGAACGCAATCAAATTGCACAAAATTAGCGGAAACGTGTAAAATCAGAGTTTTAAAATTTTTACAAACCATAAACCCGGATCACCCTTTATGCATAATTATTAATTAAACGAAAAAGAAAGAACAAGAATCATACCCTTGAAGATCTGAGCTTCCTCAGGTACAAGTTCACCTCCAATCCTTTTCGCGTTCAATTTGAATCCACCGGGTTGGGTTCCTTCCTTTGATCAACGTTAGCCACCCAAGTGTTTGGCCTCTAGAGGTGATCCACCAAGGAAAACAAAATTCAAGAAGATGGGTATTTGGCAAAACCCTTATTTTTCTATCTCTCATAGAAAAGGAGCGTACTCTCCAACAATTGGAATTACGTATTCTAATAATACGTCAACCTCTCCCTCACCCATAATAAGACTCCTCTTATTTATAGATGTGGGCAACCAATCCTTAACAATTAAGGAATTGAGTTTTATTTTAATTAATTAAACTCTTTTAATTAATTAGGCTCCTAATCTTATTAGGAATAATTAATTAACCTTTTAATTAATTAAGCTCCCTAATCTTATTAGAGATAATTAATTAAACTCTTTTAATTAATTTGCCTCCTAATCCTATTAGGATATTTGAGAGTACTTTTATTAATTAATTCCCAAACTCCTTTAGGAATTAAATAATAATAATAATAGTAATAATAATAATAAGACTCCTCTTATTAATTTATATTTAATATTTCCAAAATATTAAATAATAAATATTAAGCTATTTAATTTATTCTATCACCATAGATTAAATTAAATATACTTAACTTATTATTACGATTATGCCATTAACTTCTTAAATAATTATTCTTCCTTTTATGGTGTGACCCTTTAGGTTCTCCATATTAAACCGGTTGTGAATAAATCAATTAGAACAATTCTAATCTTATTTAAATAAATAAATTAAACTAATAATTTATTTAAATAAATAATATTTATTCTACAATAGGGATAAGCCTCCCTAGCGATCAACGACTTTCCAGATAATATAGATTTCAACATTAATCATAAAAGAACCTTTGAGTAAATAGTTACCGTACAATTCAATCCTTCCACCATACAATGTCCCAATTAAATATAAGACATGGAATTACTGTCAAGTCTTATTTTATTTAATTATTTGTATTTCGATCCTTAAATGCACAACTCCAAATAATGCAAATTAGAAACTCCTTTCTAATTTCATTCTGCCTTGGCCAAGGACTACTGAGTTGTCATTTATCGAATCACATAGGACATTTCTCTTCTTTTACTAGAAGTGGTAGATTCTTTATTGATCATACATTATCTCCATGTACAACTTATTATACCCAAGCATACCCTTTGATATACCCTAAGGGTCTTAAGGAATAAGTCAAAGTATAACTCATCATACACAAGATACTATGATGATCTCAAGTCCAAGGATCACTTGTACTACTATCACTACAGGAATTCCTATTGACATGCAAGTAAAACTCCATTAGGTATTCCTTAGCGAGTCACGTTCAGTGAACTTATTCTCTAATAAGCACCTACATACTTGCTTTAGTGTCTCCACACAAATGATCATGAGATCAATCATCCTCATCCAATGAGCAAGCAACGTATGTACCAATCTATCCGGATTTACTAATCCCCAATTTAGTAATCCAACGATTGGGAACTATTTTAGTTTTAAGCTTTCTAAGAATTTAGATCTCATTAGAATGATCATCATCATTATTCTAAAAGCATTGCTTAAAACTATGGGTTTATCACATATTATAAAACAGCATCATGTAGATAATTAAAAGCCTTTAATAAATTAATACTTTTTATTAATAAATGAATAAGATTGTTTACAAAGCATATGCTTTATCATCAAACATGATTGGCTTGTGTGCATACTACTTTCAATCTCCCACTTGCACTAAAGCCAATCGCCATGGTATCTCATACTCTTCTTCTCTAAGTGACGATCATCCTGCTGTTGGATAAACTTTAGTTAATGGATATGTAATGTTGTTCTTGAGAGTCCACTATCTCTATAGTGATTTCTCATCTTTCAATGATTCTTATAATCAAATGAAAGTGCCACAACACATGTTTGGATCCAAGATGAGACTTAGGAACAATTCCTAGTTCTGTAATGAACTTTTAATCCAAACAATCAACTTGTAGCTTCATTTATAGCTATATACTTTGTCTTTATCACTAAACCAGCAACTCTTTGCTGTTTAGAACCTTTCCAATTCACTGCACCACCGTTCAAGGTAACACTTTACCTTAAAGTGGATTTTCTGTCGTCTTGGTCTGTCTGAAAAACTTGAGTCTGTTAAGCCCTCTAGTTTTCATTCAGACCCGCCATGAATTATATCACATCCTTAGTGCTGGTTAAGTACTTTAAGATGTTTTTCACTGAATCACAGTGAACTTCTCCAGAATATGACTGATCAACATCAGGTCTCGTATATTTCATTGCATACATGATAATCACTCATGCGATCTCTCTTGAAGGAGTCTATGGGGACTATTAAGAGAGATACACTCCATGGCTCATCAATATGAGACATCTCTTGGAGTTTGCCATGCTAAACGACTTTAGCATCAAATGAATATACGTTCCTTGGGTTAAGTCGAGCATTATATTAAATCTATCTATATAGATTTGTATCCCCAATTAAGATACTCTTCCCAAATCATTCATGGAGGAATGTTTAGACAACTTTATCTTTACTGATTGTAGCATTGGTATGTCATTCCTTATCCGTATTATATCAACATATAATACCAAAAATGTCACGACGCTCCCACTGACCCTTTTGTACACACTGGGCTCATTCTTGTTTTTGATAAAATCAAACTCTTTTGATTATCATATCAAAATGAATGTTCCATTTTTGAGAAGATTGCTTTAATCCATTTCTCTGAGTGTCTACAACTCTTACCTCATCGTATGTAACTGGATCATCATCTTCTATGATACGTACCTCATCATCATCATCCATAATGAATCCATACCTCCTAGGTATCTTCGTTACTATTCCAGATTTACGATTCGGTTGTGGTACAATAGGTCTATCTATAGGTTCCTTTTATTTGACTTGTAGTGTTTTGTGGTTCTTGAACTTTTCAAGATGTATTATCCTCCCACTAGCCCCTTCAATGATAAACACCTTTATCTTAGAAGGCAGCATGTTTCGTAACAAACACCTTTTGCTAAGTAGGATTATAGAACATATGCCCTAAACTTACTTTAGGATGTCCCACAAATCTGTACTTGTCAAATTTTGTCACAAGCTTATCCTTTGAAACCGTTTCACATAAGTTGGACAACCCCTTATCTTAACATACTTAAGATTAGGAATCCTCCCTGTCCATAACTTTTATGGAGTCTTGGGGCCGGATTTTGAGGTTACCTTTTCCGTAGATATGCAGCCATTTCTAGGACATGATCCTAGAAGGATACTGGAATGTCGGTAAAATCATTATGGACCGCACCATGTCCAACAAGGTACGATTTTTCCTTTCAGATACATCAATCAATTATTACGTATCAGGAGGCGTCCATTATGAAAAAACCATTTGAGATGATCTAGAAACTTATTGCACAAATATTTATTCCTTGATCTAATCAAAGAATCTTAATACTTTGTCAATTTGTTTCACTTCTGAATTCTTTGAACCTTTCAAATAATTTACACTTGTATTTCAACAAATACATACATTCAACTCTTTGAATGATCATCTCCTTTTCTAATACTAGTTTGTTCAATTTGTAAAATTATTTTTTACGTAAGTCAAGTATATAAAATCCATTAAGTAATATTCCAGTTCTATACAAAACATTATTATTATAAATAGAACAACAATTGTTCTTAAATATAATATCAAAGATTTCATTGTCCAACAATAAAATGGAAATAATGTTTCTAACAAGAACTGAAATACAATAACAACTTATTGACTTAATAGACTTGCACGTAGGCATTGCTAAACTATAAGTTCCTATGGCTAATGCAGCAACCTTTGCTTCATTTCCCACACATAGGTTTACTTATATTTGTTTAGCTTTCTACTTCTACTTGGTCCCTTCATAAATCTATATTTATGATAACCAAAGCCGGTATCCAATACCCAAGTAGAACCTTGACTTAAAGAAAAATTTATTTTAAATCATGAAAAAATTATATTTGTAACCGAAACTTCACTAAATTTCTTTAGTTAGCCTCTGCAAGATGCTTCTCGCAGTTTCTTTCCAGTGTCCAGGCTTATTGCAGTGGAAGCAAACTCCTTTGCTATCCGTATCAGTTTTGTTCTTATTATCCTTTGATTTTGCCCTTTCTATTTACCTTCTTAGAATCGTTCTTCTTTTCAGAAGATCTTTTGACCCCTACCAGTAAGACTTGGTCTTTCTTGGTTGGAAAGTGACTCTCAACATTTTTCAACATGTTAAGCAAATCAGCGAGGCTGATATCTAGCTCGTTCATATGAAAAATTCACAAAAATTGTGAAATGAGTCCGGAAGTGAGTGCAAGATCAAATCTTGGCTCAACTCTCCATCCATGACAAAATCTGTTGTCCTAATTGATCAATCAAATTGATTATATTAAGGACTTTTATCTGTACCATAGTGTCATCGGTCATTCTAGATCGGAAGAGCTCCTTAGATATCTGATATCTATCAGTCCTACTTTCCTCACCATCAACTACTTGATGTGCAGGAATATAATAGGAGTATCCATAGTTTCAGGCTGACGCTGAAGCTTGTTACTCATGGATGCGAGCATGATGCATTGAGCCAACTATGCATCATCTAGCCACTTTCTAAAAGTAGCAATTTCTTCCTCGGAGGCATCGTCTGCAACCATTGCAGGGATAGGCATATTAAGGACATAAGATAGCTTTTAAGCCATGAGAACTATTCTCAAATTCCTTAACCAATCCGTTTAATTCGGTACGGTTAATTTAGCATCTAATATGCTACGCAGTGATAGTAATTTAGACATTGTAAAATTCTGTAAATGAATTTGTAATTAACAACATTTTAACATACATTATTTTATTAATTACCAAAATAATTTAGGTCTTGTTTTAAATTGGTATCTCCCACTATTTTCTTCAAACTATATTACCCTCATTTATATAGTTCGACAAAATCTAATTAAAGATTTGCTAGTGAGAATAAGGATCCCATTTCAAATGTATATAGCCTTGTGTGTGCACAACAAACTATATATAAATAAATAGGTAGACAACTCTTGTCAATTACATCAACTATGTAACTCCTTGTATTTTGCCTCTTAAATCATAATGGTCAAGTGTGTGCACATCCGAACTAAAATGATTTTAGTTAAGTCAGACCCAGCATTTCCATATAAGTGAAGAGAAAACTACAGCCCTTGTGTGTGCACAACAAAGCAGTAATGTTCAATTCCTTATAAACATCATATGTAATAAAAACAACATCTTAAATATTTAATACTCGCCTTGTGTGTGCACAACAAACTCATATTAAATATTCAATACTCTATTGTTTCTATCATGCTAGAAGGCGACGTTCGATATTCCAAATATCTTTGAACGTTACAACTTAATATAAAATATTTGAGGGGTTTGCTATTAATATGTCTCATCTTGTTTAGCGCGCATGCACATATATATATAAAATACGCGTCATATTAATTAACATGCGAAGCATGTTTGCATAATATATAATATATATAGTATAAGCATGTACATATAGAATACTATATTCTACCTGGATTGATTATGGACTTTTATTCTAGTTTGGTTCACTAGAGCCATCAAGTGAACCAAAAGGTCAAACTCTAGGGGTGCAAGAATTAATATTTAAATATAACTATTACATTTAAACCCGGGCTCCATTACAAACGGGTCTTCAAGCGCTCCTTGTTCCTTGATCTCCAATTTTTCAAAATTAATTCTAACTATTCCTATTACAAAACTATTTAAAATAAATAGAAACCTTGATCAGCAGTCAAGGAAAAGTACATAGGAGGGAGTTAGAATTTACATTAAGGAAAAATTAGAGAAGACGAGGTACACAGACCCCATTTAATAAAACCCATACATTCATGCATTCTACTAAAATAAAATCCAATCGCATTGGTCAATAGTCCATAATCAATCCCATTTATTATCATACACATCACCATATGTATCAATAAATAATATTCATCTTATGAATAATAAACATTTAATATATATATTGATATCATTTAATGGGCAAATTTAGTTAGTATAAAATCTAATTTTTGAATCAAAATAAACTCCTTTATTTTAATCCAAATTTAAATCAAAATAAAACTATTTTATTTTAATTTATCCAATTTTGAATAAAATAAACTATTTTATTTTAATCAAAATCATTAATCAAAATAAACTCTTTTATTTTAATTAATTATGGAATCCAATTCCATGTAAAAAAAACTTTATTAAAGGAAACACAGATTTTCTTTCCTATTCAAAAATAAACTCTTTTATTTTGAATAATATGAAATCTTATTTCATATCTAAATAAACTCCTTTATTTAGGGAAATTAGGATTCTCTTTCCTATTCACAAATAAACTCCTTTATTTTGAATAATATGAAATCTTATTTCATATCTAAATAAACTCCTTTATTTAAGGAAAGATGGATTCACTTTCCTATTCACAAATAAACTCCTTTATTTTAGGAAACATGAAATCCAATTTCAACTCTAATTAGTTATCATGGAATCCAATTCCAACTCTAATTAGTTAGCATGAAATTCTAATTTTAAAATTAAAATAAATCTTTATATTTTAATATTAAAATAAACCTTTTATTTTAAGATTAAAATAAACTATTTATTTTAATTATAAAATTATTATATATATATATATATATATATATATATATATAAATATATAATATCCGTGAAGGACAAAATATAAACAAATGATATAAAGTAGCGTGAATTATCTGTTCCTGTTCCTTTAATTTCCGTGAATGACCACTTATTTTGCGTGGCTGATGGCCTTGTGGGCGTGACTCACTTAGTTACATAATATATATATAATCAAATTTAGTGTTAGGTTTGTAACATTCATGAACGCAATCAAATTGCACAAAATTAGCGGAAACGTGTAAAATCAGAGTTTTAAAATTTTTACAAACCATAAACCCGGATCACCCTTTATGCATAATTATTAATTAAACGAAAAAGAAAGAACAAGAATCATACCCTTGAAGATCTGAGCTTCCTCAGGTACAAGTTCACCTCCAATCCTTTTCGCGTTCAATTTGAATCCACCGGGTTGGGTTCCTTCCTTTGATCAACGTTAGCCACCCAAGTGTTTGGCCTCTAGAGGTGATCCACCAAGGAAAACAAAATTCAAGAAGATGGGTATTTGGCAAAACCCTTATTTTTCTATCTCTCATAGAAAAGGAGCGTACTCTCCAACAATTGGAATTACGTATTCTAATAATACGTCAACCTCTCCCTCACCCATAATAAGACTCCTCTTATTTATAGATGTGGGCAACCAATCCTTAACAATTAAGGAATTGAGTTTTATTTTAATTAATTAAACTCTTTTAATTAATTAGGCTCCTAATCTTATTAGGAATAATTAATTAACCTTTTAATTAATTAAGCTCCCTAATCTTATTAGAGATAATTAATTAAACTCTTTTAATTAATTTGCCTCCTAATCCTATTAGGATATTTGAGAGTACTTTTATTAATTAATTCCCAAACTCCTTTAGGAATTAAATAATAATAATAATAGTAATAATAATAATAAGACTCCTCTTATTAATTTATATTTAATATTTCCAAAATATTAAATAATAAATATTAAGCTATTTAATTTATTCTATCACCATAGATTAAATTAAATATACTTAACTTATTATTACGATTATGCCATTAACTTCTTAAATAATTATTCTTCCTTTTATGGTGTGACCCTTTAGGTTCTCCATATTAAACCGGTTGTGAATAAATCAATTAGAACAATTCTAATCTTATTTAAATAAATAAATTAAACTAATAATTTATTTAAATAAATAATATTTATTCTACAATAGGGATAAGCCTCCCTAGCGATCAACGACTTTCCAGATAATATAGATTTCAACATTAATCATAAAAGAACCTTTGAGTAAATAGTTACCGTACAATTCAATCCTTCCACCATACAATGTCCCAATTAAATATAAGACATGGAATTACTGTCAAGTCTTATTTTATTTAATTATTTGTATTTCGATCCTTAAATGCACAACTCCAAATAATGCAAATTAGAAACTCCTTTCTAATTTCATTCTGCCTTGGCCAAGGACTACTGAGTTGTCATTTATCGAATCACATAGGACATTTCTCTTCTTTTACTAGAAGTGGTAGATTCTTTATTGATCATACATTATCTCCATGTACAACTTATTATACTCAAGCATACCCTTTGATATACCCTAAGGGTCTTAAGGAATAAGTCAAAGTATAACTCATCATACACAAGATACTATGATGATCTCAAGTCCAAGGATCACTTGTACTACTATCACTACAGGAATTCCTATTGACATGCAAGTAAAACTCCATTAGGTATTCCTTAGCGAGTCACGTTCAGTGAACTTATTCTCTAATAAGCACCTACATACTTGCTTTAGTGTCTCCACACAAATGATCATGAGATCAATCATCCTCATCCAATGAGCAAGCAACGTATGTACCAATCTATCCGGATTTACTAATCCCCAATTTAGTAATCCAACGATTGGGAACTATTTTAGTTTTAAGCTTTCTAAGAATTTAGATCTCATTAGAATGATCATCATCATTATTCTAAAAGCATTGCTTAAAACTATGGGTTTATCACATATTATAAAACAGCATCATGTAGATAATTAAAAGCCTTTAATAAATTAATACTTTTTATTAATAAATGAATAAGATTGTTTACAAAGCATATGCTTTATCATCAAACATGATTGGCTTGTGTGCATACTACTTTCATTTAGAACTTTTTGTGTCGGAGTTACTATTCACGTATGCGGTATTATTCACGTATACGACACTATTCATCGAAAAATGAAAATTTTTCTTTTCGTCTAAAATATCTATTGTGGATACTAGCTTTGATTGTATCCATATTTTGATCATTCTTGAATTTTACACCACTACGATTATTTTTGAGGTATTTTTGGACATGGATAAAATAAAGTACGAATCCTTAATCCTTGTCATTTTATTTCATTGGATTTGTTTCTTTAAAAATATTTTTCATCATCCTCAGTCTTAAATGATGATATTATTAAATATCTTTGGCTTGTAGTGCAAAGATTAATGATTTTTGATGAATATCTTTGGCCCGTAGTGCAAAGATGAACAGGTGTTTAAATGAACATGACCAACTGATGAATATCTTTGGCCTGTAGTGCAAAGATGAATGTTTGATTTCAGTTATATATTGATTGATGTTACAGGGATAAAAGATAGACGATGAACTTTTAAATTCATACATAGAAGATAATAGTTTGCATTCTCTACTTAACTCTTCTAATGAATTATTATTTTCGCTGCGAATATTGATTTAAAACTTGTTGTCTATTGTATTCTATTATATTTTTCCCTGTTAAAGACTAACGATAATTTGTTGTATATTATCTTAGTCATAATATTCTTTACTGGGCTAGTTGAGCTCACCTTTTTCCTTTTTTGTTGCATTTTTCTACTCAGGAGGCAAGAATTTAGCGAGTACGAGTCGGGGTATGGAATAAAGGTTCTAGAGAGAGTTGTTTAGTAGTCCTCATCATTTTTATAAAATAATGTATCAATAAATATGATGAGGATTTATTTGAGTATAGATATTGTCTAGAAGATAATATTTGTATTCAAACTCACAGTTTTACTGTTGTAATAATAAAGTTGTAGTTATTTTTGTACCATGTATTGACAACTCAGAATGGGTGATGTATACCTATTTTGGGGGCGTCACAATTATAAAATATTCATTGTTGTCGGGGAATATTCGTATGACGGCGCAGTCTTTTCTGGGCCCCATAACGGAAAGCGATTGGATGAAGAAAACGACAAGTATAAGTTGTTTATAAATAACGACGCAGTTGTTACCGTTAATACTGTTGGAATACCCGGTGGTTAAAACACGGTAATACGCGTTGTTCCGCAGTAGCACACGGTATTGCACCAATTATTGATTCTTACGTAAGAAGACATTACTCAATTATTATTACAGTAGTTACTGTTCAGTATATTATTTTATTGATTCAATAATTGCTGCGTTGATATTTTATATTACCGTTGTTTCAATAATTGTCACTATACAGTATTTTTCATTATCGAAACAATAATTCATATTATCTAAATAATATTATTAGAAAATATTATTGGCAATGTCTAGAAAGTTCTATCTAAAGAGAGGTTTGGTCGCTTAATTGCGCGCTAGTAGGAACGGCCTGGTTGTCAGTACTGTAATTTTGTAATATTATTTGTGAATAATTAATTATTGATTAATATGATGAGAAAAATATTGATTTTATGTGAATATAGATGGAAACAAATTTTAAAGTGACAATTGTTGAAAAATGATATTATATCTTTTCTGATAAAATAATTTATTATTATATTTTAATAATATAATAATGGTGATAGTTTTATCATGAATGTGAGATATATGAGTATAATATAATAATGGTGATAGTTTTACAGTAATTACTGTTCAATATTTTATTTTATTGATTCAATAATTACTACGTTGATATTTTATATTATTGTTGTTTCAATAATTATCACGGCACAGTATTTTCCATTATCGGATCAATAATTCATATTATTTGGATAATATTATTAGATAGCATTATTGGCAATGTCTAAAAAGTTCTGTCAAGGAGAGGCTTGGTCATCTAGTTGCGCGCCAGTAAGGAGAAATCCTTATTGGAAAGCCCCCTCTTTCCTGGGAACTGCCTGGTTGTAAGTATTGTGATTCTGTAATATTATTTGTGAATAATTAATTATTGATTTATATGATAACGAAAAAATTCATTTTATGTGGTTATAGATGGAGAAAATTTTTAATGTGACAATTGTTGAAAATTGATATTTTATCTTTTCTGATAAAATATATTATTATATTACAGTGATATAATAATGGTGATATTTTTACAATGAATGTGTGATATATGAATAAATGAGGAGGAAGAGTATTTTTGTTACTATAAATGCTAAACACGTGTTTTGTGTGTTACAAAAAATGTTTAACACATGTTAAACATGATGGTGTACACAACTTTTGACTGAAATCTGATTATAGCCTGTAAAATCGTCCGTTTGTGAATTTCGGTCAATTTCTGTTTGGAATTTGGAAAAACTTTCTTATGCAAAGTTGTAGAGAATAGAATTTCCTATGGGAAGGACATATGGTTCGAATTTTTCTGATAAAAGGGCTATTTATTATGAATTATTGAAGTTCCAAAGTTCTAGAATAATTGATTTTTGGAAGTTTTAATTGTTTTATTCAAGAAAAACGTTTTTACACTTTGGTGGGCCCCACTTGCATGTGTTAAATTACTGAATTCAGATTCAAAGGTGTGCTAAGGAAATTTTATTATAAATAATATTATTTTAATAAATTTTTTATTTTGGTGTTCTAAATAATTTCTTATAAATATGTGCTTAGGTTAGAATTGAAAATCACACCAGAAACTGAAATTTTCTCTCTATTTCTCTCTGTATATTATCGAGTGTATTCTTGTGAGTATTTTGATATCTTAAGTGTTGCTATACGATGCAAGTTCGTTCAACGTTATTCCAGTCATAAGTACTGCTCTTTTTAGGTAAGGGATATTGTCGTTAATATGTATGGGTTATTATGTTTTTTAATTTTGAAATTTTTCTGAACCTTCAAAAATTCTGAAAAAATTTGAAATGATATTTTGATGAGTTTTATAGATTGTGTCCAAAAATGGCGATATTTGGATGTATAAATTAGGAGTTATGGATTTTATGAGAAAAAACTTTTTTAAAAGTAACCGCTTATAACTCCTTGTGATTAACTCAAAAATTGATGAAATATTTATTGGGAGTACATCTATATAATATCAGTATACTCTATAAATTTTGAAATTTTTGTATAAAAGTACAATTTATGATAAATGTCTGAATATTCGATGGTTTTGGCCATGTGATAAATAGTCAATGAATTTTAAAATTTTCGAGAAAAATATATGTTCAATATGGGACTATGTTATGCTAAATACCAGAAAAGAAATATTTTTGGAACTGATTTGATATTTTTTATGAAAATATTTTAGTTATGAGTAAATAAATTAAATATGTTATGTGAAGTAAGAAATCTAGAAAATAGGATTTTATGGCTTAATAATCCTATATAAGGTATATGCAGATTTTGATGAGGGTTTTGGTTATTTGTGATGAAATCTTATGAGTTTGACGTTTTAGAATGATTAAATGCATTAATTAGTAAAATATAAATAATTAAAATAAATTATTATAAATTTAAGAAATGATTAAGATATTGTGGTAATATTAATAATATTAGATTATGAGATTATTAAGTGATTTATAACATTTGAATTAAGGTGTTATGAAATTATTGATTTATGAATATTATTCTTGAAATTAAATGCAGTTGTTGATCATATTATTTTTATTATCATATATAACATTTTTATAATTCCGGTGATGATATTTCTCTTTGACTTAAGTGTAAAGATGGGTAAATTATTGGTATGATCGTGACTATGGGTTCTCTTTGGCCAGTAGTGCAAAGTTGAATTGTTGACTAGTATGATCATGACCATTGAATTTACAATTAAATATTTTTAGCTTAAGTAAAAGGTGAATTGATCAATATGGTTATAATTATTATTTATATAAATTCTGAAATGATTATATATTTCTTTGAGATATGAATATCTTTGGCCCGTAGTGCAAAGATAACTTGTTGAATATCTTTGGCCTGTAATGCAAAGATGAATTATTGGTGAATATCTTTGGCCCGTAGTGCAAAAAATGACTTGTTGAATATCTTTGGCCTGTAGTGCAAAGATGAATTATTGGTGAATATCTTTGATCGTAGTGCAAAGATGACTTGTTGAATATCTTTGACCTGTAGTGCAAAGATGAATTATTGGTGAATATCTTTGGCCCGTAGCGCAAAGATGACCTGTTGTTGAATATCTTTGGCCCGTAGTGCAAAGATGACATGTTAATGAATATCTTTGGCCCATAGTGCAAAGGTGGATTTATTAGTATGATTATGAACATGAACTGTGATTTGGTATAACCATGATCTTTGATGTTTCAGGTAAAGATAGGTGATGAAAAATATCTTCGTTCTGGATGAGAAAAAGAATTTGGAACCACAAATATGATTATGAGTTATTCATATGATTGTGTACGGGAACTGTTGATTGATGTTACAGGGTTAAAACATTGTTGGTGGACTATTAAAATGGAGAAGATAATAGACTTTATGGTCTATTTGACTCTTCTAATTGATTGCTCGTTCCGCTGGAACTATGGTTGAAAAGTTTTATCATCTACCATATGTTCTAAATCTCTAATTTATTACTGTTGAAGGCTATTGATAATTTAATTATCTTTAGTCATGATATTTTTTACTGAACTAGTTGTGCTCACCCTTTTGCTTCACAATTCTTTTCAGGTAATAAAAGTGTAGCTGGGTCGAGCGGAGGATAACAGGGGAATAGAACGGTGGTCTATAGTTGTTGAGGTTCTCCCTAAATAGTATGAAAATAATTTTATTGAGACTTTAGATAAGTGTATCGTATTATATACGTCATTTGATATTTAATTTTGGTGAACCTAATAGGGTGAGATGAACTCAACTTTGAAAGGGTGTTTTGCCACTATCATACAAGATGTCTAATGACATACAACCTCGCGTTATCATAAGACAGGGTTGTGCAAATCCACTCGCCGAGTATATCTACGAGCACTACCTATATGATCTTGGAGTTTATTTAAAAAATAATGTTCAATTGCAGACGGTGGAGATAGTTATATGTCAAGAGAAGATTCACCATTGGAAAGAAGATGATAGTAATCTTCTCATTTTTCTTTGGGGTCTATTGGGTCAACCAAGGATAATTCTGTGGGCATATGATATCTATCATAACCTAGACGCATGGCCTCCCATGTACGAAGGTTTCCTTGAGCACTTTCTAAAGATTCTAATTTCTAAAACAGTTTTTGATTGTACCTTTATGTAAGATGTCATGGTGACGTGCTACCTAAGTTTGTGTCAAGAGTCACAGTTGATATATATATTTGTATCAAAACTCACAACATATGAGTTATTGTATTTTGCACAACAATTGTAGTAATAAAGTTGTAGTTGTTTTATGTACCAAGTTTTTGGTGACTCAGAATCGGTTGGATGGATTGGACCTATTTTGGGGTCGTCTCAAGAACGACCACCGGTCATATGCTATAAGTGCGGAAAAGAAGGACATATCAGCCAAAACTGCCCACAACGGTTTAAGGTATGTAATAACTGTGGAAAAGAAGGGCATATCGCTCGAGATTGCACTGTAGCGAAACCAAGTCCAACGAGAATGGTGACTCAAAAGGGTGTCCCAGAAAAGTCAAAGTCAACGGTTCCTGGAAGAGCGTTTGTCGTGACTGGTCAACATGCGAGGAACCCAAACGAGGTGATCACGGGTAAGCTAATCATAAATTCATGCGAAGTTTATACCTTATTATATACAGGTGCTACCCATTCATTTATCTCTCCTGCTTGTGCTCAACGTTTAAACTTGACTCCGGAGAAATTAGACTTTGACGTATTTACGTAACATGAATATGTAAAAAACATTATGAACACGAGACATGCTTGGCAGTAAAACGAGTCTATAGGCCACAGTTCCTACTCGATCGAGGATTAAAAATGGGCCGATGAATCGAGGATTGAGTTTTCCTCTCTTTTTAAATCTCGTAACTCCTTTCCATGGAACAACACGCAACAACACATGATCTCCTATATCGAATTCCACGTCCTTTCGATGAAGATCAGCATAACTATTTTTTCGATCTTGTGAAGTTTTTATACGTTGTCGGATCGTTTGAATCTTTTCCGTAGTCATACGTACCAACTCCGGTCCCAACAACGTTGCTTCACCCACCTCATCCCAGCATACTGGAGAACGACACTTTTTTCCACACAACGCTTCGAATGGAGCCATGCCAATACTTGCTTGATAACTGTTGTTGTAGGAAAACTCTACCAATGGTAAGAACTTATCCCAACTTCCCTTGAAATCAAGGACACAGAGTCTTAATAGATCTTCAAGAGTTTGAATAGTCCTCTCCGACTGTCCGTTCGTCTGAGGATGATATGCCGAGCTAAATCGTATGTCTATGCCCATAACGTTTTGCAAACTAACCCAAAATTGTGAAGTGAATCTTGGGTCTCGATCAGAAACTATGGATACCGGCATACCATGCAGTCTTACAATCTCGTTTATGTACATATGAGTAAAACGTTCAAGTGTATAAGTTTCTCGTATCGATACAATATGAGCAGACTTGGTCAATCTATTAACAATGACCCAAATCGCATCTCTGCCTTGAGAACCCTTAGGAAGTCCGGTAACGAAATCCATGGTAATGTGCTCCCACTTCCATTCTGGAATTTTAAGTGGTTGCAATGGAACTTTTGGTACTTGATGCTCCGCTTTAACTCGTTGACAAGTTAGATACCTTGGGATAAACAACGCTATCTCTCTCATCATATTGCTCCACCAAAATGTATGACAAATATCATGATACATTTTGGTACTCCCATGATGGATTGCAAACGGTGTGTTGTGAGCCTCCATCATGATTTTATACTTTAAATCAGGGTCGTTAGGAACACAAAGTCTGGAGTTGACTCGAAGTATTCCTTCTTCATTAATTCTTGCTTCCGGTATAGCACCTTCTTGTACTTTCTTCCTCATACGCATCAGTTCCAGGTCTGTAACTTGAGCAGCTTTAACTTTATCGATTAAAGTCAATTCTACTCGTATATTCGCCATCATCACAGGGGTCCGTGAAGTCTTTAACTCTATCTTCATCCTTTGCAAGTCACATAAAATGGGCCTTTGCATTGACAATATCGCACTCGTACTTGCATATGATCTTCTACTCAATGTGTCAGCTACCACGTTCGCTTTTCCAGGATGGTATTGGATGGTATAATCATAATCTTTCAACAATTCAAGCCAACGTCGTTGTCGCATGTTGAGTTCCTTTTGAGTAAAGAAATATTTGAGGTTTTTATGATCCGTAAAGATCTCCACCTTCTCCCCACACAAGTAATGCCTCCAAATCTTTAGTGTGAAGACAACAGCTGCCAATTCTAGATCATGAGTAGGATAATTCTTCTCATATTCTTTGAGTTGTCTTGAGGCATAGGCTATGACATTTCCATGTTGCATGAGAACACATCCCAACCCTTTGCCCGAAGCATCACTGTAGATGACAAATCCCTCCGAGCCAGATGGTATTGTCAGAACTAGTGCCAAAATGAGTCTCCTCTTGAGTTCTTGAAAATTCTTCTCACATTCTTCGCTCCAACCGAACTTTGTATCTTTTCGAGTCAGCTGAGTTAATGGAGTAGCGATTTGAGAAAATCCTTTCACGAATCTCCGATAATAACCAGCTAAACTGAGAAAGCTACGTACTTCGGTCACTGATTTAGGTTGCTCCCACCTTTGAATTGCTTCAATCTTTGCTGGGTCAACAGATATTCCATGACTTGATACTACATGCCCAAGGAATGCTACTTCCTCAAGCCAGAATTCACATTTCTTCAACTTGGTATAAAGCTTGTATTCACGAAGCTTTTGGAGTGTTAGCCTCAAGTGTTGCTCATGATCTTCACGACTTTTGGAATAAATAAGGATGTCATCAATAAAGACGACCATAAAGTGATCCAAATATTCCTTGAATACTTGATTCATCATATCCATGAAGGCAGCAGGAGCATTAGTCAATCCAAAGGACATGACTAGGAATTCATAATGCCCGTACCGAGTTCTGAAAGTCGTCTTTAGAATGTCATCGGTTCTAATCTTCAATTGGTGATATCCTGAACGAAGATCAATCTTTGAAAAGAATTTGGCTCCTTGCAACTAGTCAAACAGGTCATCAATACGTGGCAATGGATACCTTTTTTTGATGGTGACATGATTCAACTCCCGATAATCAATACAAAGTCACATACTCCCATCTTTCTTCTTCACGAATAGAATAGGAGCACCCCAAGGAGAATTACTAGGACGAATAAAGCCAATGTCTAACAACTCCTGTAGTTGGGTCTTTAACTATTGAAGTTTAATAGAAGCCATTCGATATGGGGCTTTGGAAATGGGTTTTGTACCGAGTTCAAGGTCGATACAAAATTCAATTTCACGCTCAGGGGGTAGGCCAGGAAGTTCTTCGGGGAATACGTCAGGAAATTTATTAACAATAGAAATATCTTTCAAAACTGATGTATTTTTGTTTAAATCTGTGACATGAGCTAAGAAAGCTTGACATTCGTTTTTCAATAAACGAATAGCTTTATGGCTTGAGATGACCATGATTTATTTTAATGGTTTGGTTGCTTGAATTCACACAATAGGTTGATTAGGAATATGAAAGCTAACAACCTTACGGAAACAATCAATTTTTGCATGATGAGTAGTTAACCAATCAATCCCTATAATCACGTCAAATGCAAGTATTTTCAATGAAATAAGATCTACAGGTAATGTGAGGGTACCGATTTGAACCAAACAAGACTTATAAACAGTGGATGTAATGAAGGTTTCTCCCAACGGAGTTTCCACAGATAAGTCAAAGTCTAATTTCTCCAGAGTCAAATTTAATCGATGAGCGCAAGTAGGAGAAATAAAAGAATGGGTAGAACCAGTATCAAATAGATTACATATTTTGTTAGAGTTTATGATAAGCTTACCCGTGATGACCTCATTCAGGTTCCATGCTTTTTGGGAGGTCACAACAAAGGCTCTCCCTTGCACTACCGGTTTTGACTTTTCTGGGACGGCCTTTGGTGCCTCCATCCTAGCTGAATTTGTCTTCGGTGAACGACAAAATCTGGCTAAGTGACCTTCTCTTCCATAATTATAACATGCTTTGGACAACATCGCACAGTTTGGACTGATGTGCCACTCCCCTCCGCATTTGAAACATATGATAGGTGGTCGTTCTCCATCTTTAACGACAGGTGCTGGTGCTGACGTCTTTCCATTATTGTTGAATCTCTTCTTCTTGAAATGTTCATTCTTATTGTTTTGGCCCTGATTACCACCGAAGTGGTTACCATTTTTGGCCTGTTGATTCCCTCCACGCTTATTGTCACCGCTTCGATAACTGCTCTCGCTGGTATTATCATTTTGTTGGCTGCTCTCTTTTAGTTGCGTTGACTCGTTATCGCGCTCCACTAACTGAGCCATATTTATAACATCTGAATATAAAAACAGTTTATGAGACATAACATGTTGGCGTATCTCCGGCTTCAAACCTCTTAAAATATCCGTGTCATTCTCTCTTCATTATCCACCAAGTGGGACGCAAACCAGGATAACTCCGCAAATTTAGCCTCGTATTGCGACACGGTCATATTGTTTTGTTTCAACTTGATAAACTCCACCTCCATCATGTGACGAATACTTTCGAAAAAGTATTTGTCGTTTAACAGCTCTTAGAACTTCTCCCAAGACATCTTCAGTACGTCATGTTGAGTACGTTTTACCGATTCCCACCAGTAATCTACCTCTCCGCGCAACATAAAGGCGGTAAAGGGAACCTTTTGCTCCTCGGAGAATTCCAAGACATCAAATATCTTGGTGATCTGCTTTATCCATGCTTCCGCCATAAGTTGTTTTGGCTCTCCCTTAAACTACGGTGGTCCCAGCTCCTTGAACTGTTTAGCGGTGACCGCCCGAGAGTTTCCAGTTTTTCCATCTGTGTTTTGGACAGGAGCCGCTCTCGCCTGCTGTTGCATGAATTGCATAAAGCCCCTGAACATTTGATCATTCATTATTTGGTCAGTGTTGTTATTTGCATGAGGATTGTCGCCTTCCTGATGCACATTATCCTGATTATTGATATGTGGTGAATCAATGGTCGCCTGTGCTCCATTGCTATTCTCAACATTCTCGGATGTCATTTTCAGATACTGCCACAAAATAAAGGTTAATTAACATGTAACATATTATCCCTAAATTCTGACCGACCAATTAAATACCACATAAACTTAGGTAGGTCATACTAGCGAAGGAATTCCCCGTCTCTCTCCTCCTAGTACTATTCTCACATCTTAGCCAGGGATCATATCCCAAAGCTTTGATACCAACTGTGAAGCCCCCAAAATTAGGTATACATCACCCATCTTGGGTCGTCAGATACATAGTATAAAATTCAAATACAACTTACTAATACAACTGTCGTGTACAATACGACAAAACATAACTGTGAGTTTGAATACAATTATTGTCTACTAGAGATTATACAAACTCAAAAAGAGTCCTCATTACAATTATTAACACATTATTTCATAAAATAGTGAGGACTACTAATGCTATCCTCTGGACCGTCACTCCGTTCCCCGACTAGTCCCTGCTATGTTCTCATTTCTTGAAGAGAACGGTGAAAGAAAGGGTGAGCTCAACTAGCCCAGTAAGAAATATTATGACTAAGATAATGCAGAATAAATTATCGTTCGCCTTCAACAGTGTTAAACTGATAAAATATAACAACATCAAGTTTAACTGCAGCGGAACAAGCAATCCATTAAAAGAGACAAGTAGAGAATAAAATCTACTATCTTTTATGATTTAACAGGTTTTTCATGACTTTTATCGCTGGGACTCAGCTTAATAAATAATCCACATCATCGAATCACCTATGCACTACGGCCAAGGATATTCTTTAGTATCACGACCACAAATTATCCATGCATTACAGCCAAAGACATTCGTGTATTCATTAATGGTCATGATCATGCCAACAACTGTCCATCAATGTACTACGGGCCACTGATAACTTTTATCACATCATTTGTAACATTACGGTCATGATTACACCGAATAATCCCTGGTTATAACATACCAAGTCCATCTAGGCCACAGATGACTTTCAACATAATATAAACATGAGGATGATGACAATGATATAAGAATTTAATAAAACAAGTTCAAGAATTAATTTATCCAGAAACTAATAATGTTCAAATTGTCAACATGATACTGCTTTGTAGAGTAAAATCTAAGAATGATCACAAGAATATTTCCATGAAAAGATACTGGATGAAGCGCAAATATCAAGGATATTCTATTAATTTCATGGAGTATAGAAGTCAAAACTTTAACCAACTAAGTATAATAAAGAATGGAATAATAAAAGAAATCATCATGCATGCGGTACTTCACATAGACAGGTTATTTCAACAGAATAATAATAACAGAACCAGGTCAGGAAAAATTTTCACCGACAAGATGTTCCAACAGAATAATAAAGACGGAACCAGGTCCGATATAAAACACCCTGTCTGTGTGTTTTACACCGGACCTGGTTTCGTCTTTATTATTATTCTGTTAGAACATCATGTCTGATGTTCCAACAGAATAATAATAAAGACGAAACATGGTCCGGTGTAAAACACACAGATAGGATGTTCCAACAGAATAATAGAAGAATGTCACCAAGTATTGGGTAAACCGCGTATACAGGTTATTCGAACAGGATAATAAGAAATGGAATAACAACAGTTCTCTTCATGAATAAGAAAGAATAACACCCCTGACATTAGTAGTAGATTGAATACTGCAGTAGTGTAGTAACAGAATACTCTTCTTCTTTCTATCTTATTCTCTCTATACTTTCTCTCTCTTTAGCTTGAATGAATTCGTGAAAAATAATGAAGTATTAGGCCTCTATTTATAGAAGATTTCTAGATTAGTACTTGAAATGTGAAAAGGTAAGTGGCTTGACGGCTGCTGATGTGAAAAGAAAAGTGGTTTGACGTCTGTAATGTGAAACGACAAGTGGTTTGATGCCTGTAATGTAAAACGACAATTGGTTCGACGTCTGTAATATGAAACGGCAAGTGGTTTGACGTCTGATAAAGGTAATTACTATTGACGAATGTAATAACTATTGACGAAGAGACTCTTAGATGATGACATATGGGCCCCCCATAAAATAACCAAACTTACCACAAACGTCTCATAATAGACTCTTTATATACATCAAGGATTGAATAAATATTATCACAAATTATTTTATTTTTAATCAACACATATTTAATCTTTCAACAATTATTAATCATTTAATGTTTGTTATCTCAATTATTGATTTAATAATATAACATATTATACAGATGATACAGTAACAATAATTAAATCAATAATATAAGAGATATGATACATCAATTACTGTAGCAATAATTGAGTATAGCTGAGTGACTTCTCACGTAAGCATCAATAATCAATATCGTGTGCTACTATACAACCGCACGTATTACTGTACTTTTACTACCGGGTAGTTCAACAGTTTTAACGGTAACACCTCCGCCGTTATTTTCAAAAAGTATTTTTGTTGTTTTCTCAATCCGACAATAATTCTGTTGTGGGGTCCACCAATAATTGTGTCGTCGTACGAATATTCTCCGACAAAAAGAATATTTTCCGACCAAACGAATATTTTATAACAACTTGCTTACTTTGCAAAATTTATAAATATTATTCACAACTATAACATTATATCAAATTTACTCCATAATATTCAAAAATAATATTTATAGAAAATTCATCTTTATTTATAAAAGTTGGGGTCTTACAACTAGTTCCTGCTATGTTCTCATTTTCTGAAGAGAACAGTGGAAGAAAGGGCGAGCTCAACTAGCCCAGTAAAAAATATTATGACTAAGATAATGTATAATAAATTATCGTTAGCCTTCAACAGTGTTAAACTGATAAAATATAACAACATCAAGTTTAACTGCAGCGGAACAAGCAATCCATTAAAAGAGTCAAATAGAGAATAAAATCTACTATCTTTTATGATTTAAAAGATTTTTCATGACTTTTATCGCTGGGACTCAGTTTAATAAATAATTCACATCATCGAATCACCCTTGCAGTACGGCCAATGATATTCTTTAGTATCACGACCACAAATTATTCATGCACTACAGCCAAGGATATTCGTGTATTTATTAATGGTCATAATCATGCCAACAATTGTCTATCAATGCATTACGAGTCAATGATAACTTTTATCACATTATTTATAATATTATAGTCATGATTATACCTAATAATAGATTAAGGAGAGACATAATAAAGAAGTACAACAGAAATTAGGGTTTAGTTAATAAAGTGGTACATGAGTATAAATTACTAGTACTATTTAAGAGGTGGCAGTTGGTCTTGTGTGTTGACTGACAAAATGATGAGTGATGACCGTATCATTCACTGCTAACCTACGCCCACTTTATCAGTAACTTATATACATACATAGTACAAGAAGCAAGGTATACCTGGATAGATTTATACTACTACTACTACTACTATTCACTAGTAGCTTGCTGCTTGGCTATGGTCTGTGGCATACATAGATAGTCATTAGTCATGCTGGAGACTGTGTTCTATTCAAGGTTTTTAAATCCGGACCGGTCATCGAACCGGAAAAGTTACTTGGTGGATGGGTCACTGATCCAACCAGTGGTCGGACCGTTATTGACCCAGTGACGTCATTAATATGTAATAAATAATAAATAATTAATTATATTAATTATTATTATATATTGTATATTATATTTAGTAAATATGTAAAATTAATCAATTTATCTACAAAAAAAACTAAACATCTCTAAGATACATTCAAATTCCGAAATTCAACCACAAGTTCAAGTGTTTGATTAAATGAATGCAAAAATATGTAAAATACCAAACAAAATCTCAACTAAATTACTAAAATAAAATAAAATTTGTAATATATTTTTTTTTAATCTTTAAGGAAAGAACCGGTCAAACCCGTGAACCGGTCTGTGGTTCACTGGGTCAACCGGTTCAACCGCCGGTTCACCGGTTCTGAACGGTTTTTGAGCAGAAGTGGTTTAATGGTCCAAACCGGACCGTTGAGTGAACCGGGTCCGATTTTTTCCGGTTGAACCGGCGGTCCGGGCCGGGTTTGAAAATAGTGGTTCTATTTTAGCACTTAAATGCATTTTTTGATGTCAAAATATAGTAATAATTATAATCATTTTGACATTATCATTGAATTTGCTCTTATGGTGAGAAGTTGAGTCATGAATAACGGAAGTGTATGGCTTGTGGCTTATGACTTATGGCTTATAGCTTGGGGGTTGGGCTGGCTGGTGTTGAATTAACGTCACGTAGTCAGTGAGTGAGTCAGAGTCAGGAGAGATCTTTTGCTTGAGAGGAGATGGATCCCCCTCTCGTTCTCTCCGTGTGTTTGTCTGTCTTGAGGTCCCCCGAGTTTGGCGTCGCTCCATCAAACGGACCTGCACTCACTTTATTCCTTGTTTCCAACTTCCATAAATTTATATAAATTTATGTGTGTAATAATGACGTAATTTTAATTAATAAAAAAATAATAAAATGTCAAACTAATTATTTATAAAAATAAAAAATGTCAAAACTATCATTAATAAACTCTTAAACTGACAAAATACACAGAGCCCTTTCCGACTTATTTTAAAATGTCTTAGAGTTAAAATATAAGTTGTTTTAAATTGACTTATAAGTGTAAAAGCGTTGGGCTTTAATTTTACATATAAGTCAAAAATTAAGCAACTTCAAATCTGTTATCTGTAATATATAGTATTATTTAATATATATAAATATGATAAAACAAAACATAATTTTATATATATATATAACACAGAAAATATTAATCAATAAATTCGAGTCCTTTGAATTCACAAAGTCTCCTTAAAGCAAATTTATTCCCCCACAGATGCTAAGGGTTAATTGAATAATTGCTTCCCAAGATAAAACGGATTTCAATTCTTAATTAGTAGCATTACAAAATTAAGAATTCATCGAACGCAAATTCTATGTTATGTACTCGAACTTTTATTGGCAATAATAATGATGCATGTAATATGTAAATTACAGTAATGATGCATGAAAATGGTGCATAAATATACTTACTCAAAATAGGAAATGGAAAATTATTTGCAGAACGGGAAAACACTGCAGAACGGTGGGAAGGAACGGAATCTGCAGAAACGGAATTTTGCAGAACACAGAACGGGATTGCAGAAAACGGGAACGGGACTCTGCAGAAAACGGAACGGGACTCTGCAGAAAACGGGATTCAATATTGCAGAACGGGAATAAAGGAAGGAACGGGACGGGAATTTCAGAAAATGGAAGGGAAATTTTGTAAGGAAATTTTTTGTCCTTCAAATGCTTTCCCCAAACCATTTATTTATAGAAAATGTTTGTATGTAACCGTCGTCAAAGCGACGTAGTTTTACAAACCCACCCGTCACAACCACGACCCGACCCGACCCGACCCGACCCGTCCAGTCAATTTTCTCATTCAATTCAAATCTCATTTCCAACAATCCCCCACATGAATGTAAAATTGGCTGTACAATATGAAAAATATGTTATGAATATGCAGACACTAGTTCGAGTACATAAGAAAAGATATTTCATCAGGTTAAGTAGCCTAGTGGCTTTGAACTTGCCCTAGTAAAATCTATCGGATTTACTCGGCTAATCAGTAGACTTGATGTCTTTGAACTGTCAGCTTTTTGTGTAAACCAAGACAATAGAATTCACAAAATATCTCTTCAGACATAATTGGTTCTCACGTTTGTGTTCATTTTGGCCTTGAAACACCTCTTGGTTCCGTAAGTATTTTAGAGAATTCAGCCTTCATAATTCTCACAGAAGTGGCCCCCTTCTTACTCACGTAGGTGACTTCTATCTCTTATCCTGCAATACCCCACTTGAACATATTTCAAGATATAAAAGTCATTAAAAGCGTAACTTATCCTAATTCTCGCGGCAGATGTGCACTGTCTCATTTTAGGAATGGTTAGGAGTAAGTATCTCCTCAGTGCTTTACTGAGTACTACATAGTTCGGTTTGCCCATTGAACCTAGATCTTGGGATCTCCAGTCAGCTAGGTTGGGTTGCCACTATGACGACTCTTATTTAAACAGTAGGCTTTAAACCCATTCCCTTCGATGATTTTTCCACTTGCTCTCTTGTTAAACCTTTCGTAAGCGGATCCGCAATATTATCTTTTGACTTTACATAGTCAATTGAGATAATTTCATTTGAGAGCAATTGTCTAACGGTATTATGTCTTCGTCGTATATGACGCGACTTACCGTTATATAAATGACTCTGTGCTCTTCCAATCGCTGATTGACTATCACAGTGTATACATATAGCTGGCACAGGTCTTGACCAATTTGGAATATCCTCTAAGAAATTACGAAGCCATTCAGCTTCTTCTCCAGCTTTGTCTAATGCAATGAATTCTGATTCCATTGTAGACCTAGCAATGCAAGTTTGTTTTGAGGATTTCCAAGATACTGCTGCACCTCCAAGGGTAAAGACATATCCACTTGTGGATTTCGAGTCTTTATTATCAGATATCCAATTAGCATCACTATATCCTTCTAATACTGCTGGATATCTAGTATAGTGCAGTCCATATTTTTGAGTATGTTTTAAATATCCTAAAACTCTCAAAATTGCTTTCCAGTGATCTTTACCTGGATTACTCGTATACCTACTTAGCTTACTTACCGAATAAGCTATATCTGGTCTAGTACAGTTCATGACGTACATTAAACTGCCTATTATACGAGAATATTCCAGTTGGGATATGCCATCACCTTCATTTTTAGCTAGATGAAGATTTATATCAACTGGGGTCTTATTTAGAATTATATTATACTTGTTAAATTTTTCAAGTATTTTCTCAATGTAATGAGATTGAGATAATATAATTCCATCAGAGGTTCTAGAAATCTTGATTCCTAAAATTATATCAGCAATCCCCAAGTCTTTCATGTCAAATCTATTTGACAACATACTTTTAGTAGAGTTGATAACTTCATTGTTGCTACCCATGATTAACATATCATCCACATAAAGACAAACAATGACATATTCCTTTTGAGTGCTTTTGACATAAACACATTTGTCACACTCATTAATTTTAAATCCATTTGATAACATAGCATTATCAAATTTCTCATGCCATTGTTTTGGTGCTTGTTTTAATCCATACAAGGATTTAACAAGTTTGCATACTTTCCTCTCTTGTCCAGGAGCAGTGAAACCTTCAGGTTGTTCCATATATATTTCTTCATCTAATTCACCATTTAAGAATGCAGTTTTTACATCCATTTGATGTATTTCAAGTCTATTTAAAGATGATATTGCTATTAGCATTCGAATAGATGTAATTCTTGTAACAGGTGAATAAGTGTCGAAATAATCTAATCCTTCCTTTTGTCTATAGCCTTTAACAACAAGCCTTGCTTTGTATTTATCAATTGAGCCATCAGCTTTCAACTTCTTTTTGAAGATCCATTTATACTCTAAGGGTTTTGAACCAGGTGGAAGGTCCACCAATTCCCATGTATGATTTTGCATAATGGACTCAATTTCACTATTAATTGCTTCTTTCCAATGAGAAGCATCAGGAGAGGATACTGCTTCCTTGTAGGTTCGAGGATCATTTTCTAACAAAAATATTAGAAAATCCGGACCAAAAGACGTTGAAGTTCTTGTCCTTTTGTTACGTCTAGGTTTATCCACTGCAGACTCTTTGTCTATATTTTCAGGATTATCACTAGTAGCATCCAAAGGTCTTTTGTTTGAATTTAAATCATTATTTCCATTATATGGAAAAATATTCTCAAAAAATGATGCATCTCTTGATTCAATAAATGTATTAACATGAATATCGTTAATTTCAGATTTATGAACAAGAAAGCTATAAGCACTGCTGTTATTTGCATAACCAATAAAAACACAGTCAATTGTTTTTGGTCCTATCTTAACCTTTTTAGGTTTAGAAACCATCACTTTTGCTAGACACCCCCACACTCTTAAGTATTTATAGCAGGGTCTATGACCTTTCCATAATTCATAAGGGGTTTTGTGAGTTTTCTTATGAGGCACTTTGTTAAGAATATAATTGGCAGAAAGCAAAGCTTCCCCCCACAAATTCTGTGGTGCTCCAGAACTGTTCAACATAGCATTCAACATTTCTTTTAATGTTCGGTTTTTGCGTTCAGCAATACCGTTAGATTGAGGTGAATAAGGAGCTGTAGTTTGGTGAATAATACCATGAGTAGAGCAAATCTCTTCAAATGGTGATTCATATTCACCACCTCTATCACTTCTTATTGCTTTAATCTTTTTGCTAAGTTGATTTTCAACTTCATTTTTATAAAGTTGAAACATTTCTACGGCCTCATCTTTGCTTCTTAGCAAATATACATAACAATATCTTGTGCAATCATCAATAAAGGTTATGAAATATTTTTTCCCACCTCTAGTTTGCACAAACTTTAAGTCACATATGTCAGTGTGAATTAAATCTAGAGGTTCAGTTTTCCTTTCAACTGAGTGAAAGGGTAATCTTGTCATTTTTGATTCCACACAAATTTCACATTTATGTTTTAGATTAATATCAAATTTAGGCAAAAATTCTAAATTAATTAATCTACGCAAAGTATTATAATTAACATGTCCTAATCTAGCATGCCATATGTTTGAAGACTCTAACAAGTAAGCAGAAGAATTAATTTTATTATTATCAATAGACTTCGGTACAACAGTCATAACATTCATCTTAAAGAGCCCATCATTCATGTAGCCCTTTCCGACAAACATATCATTCTTAGTAAGTACAAACTTATCAGACACAAACACCAACTTAAAGCCATTCTTGCTCAGTAGTGACCCAGAAACTAGATTCTTGCGAATATCTGGCACATGAAGCACTTCATTCAAAGTCAGTTCTTTGCCAGATGTCATTTTCAGTATAATCTTTCCACGTCCTTGAACCTTTGAACTAGAGGAGTTTCCCATAAAGAGTTGATCATCATTTTCTACTTGCTTGTAAGTAGAAAATATCCATTTGTTGGAACATATGTGGCGAGTAGCTCCAGTGTCCACGTACCACTCTTTAGGATTTCCTACCAAATTACATTCAGATATAACTGCACAAAGGTTCATGTCTGAAACATCTTCAGAAAGCTTCTCCAGTTCTGTCACATTTGCTTGAGACTTTTGTTCTTTCTTGAACTTCTTTGGCTTGCGACATTCATTTGATTTGTGTCCCGGAATACCACAATTGAAGCATTTGCCTTTGAATTTCTTCTTGGCCTTGAAAGCTTCTTTGCCTTCACGCTTCCTTTTGTTGTTGTTTGGCCTTTGTTCTACAACATTTGCCTTGGCTTCAATGAAATTCTTCCCACTTTTCTTCTCAGATCCTCGATTGTCCTCTTCAATCCTTAGTCGCACGATCAGTTCTTCAAGATTCATCTCTTTGCGTTTATGCTTCAGATAATTCTTGAAGTCTTTCCACGATGGTGGAAGTTTTTCAATCATTGCTGCAACTTGGAATGAATCACTTAATGACATTCCTTCAGAATGAATGTCATGCAGAATTACTTGTAATTCTTGAACCTGAGTGATCACTGCTTTAGAATCTATCATTTTATAATCTAGAAATCTACCGACTATGAATTTTTTCATGCCAGCATCTTCAGTTTTATATTTCTTGTCTAAAGATTCCCACAATTCTTTTGCAGTTTGGATTGTACAATACACATTATACAAAGTATTATCTAATCCATTCATCACATAGTTCCTGCAAAGAAAATCTGCATGTTTCCATGCATCAACAGCAGCCATTTTCTCTTTGTCAGTTTCCCCTTCAACAAGAGTAGGACAGTCCTCTTGTAAAAACCGAGCCAAGTTCAACGTGGTGAGATAGAAAAGCATTTTCTGTTGCCAACGCTTGAAATCAGTTCCATTGAACCTTTCAGGCTTTTCTCCATGAGACATACTCACGGCAGGAATGGTGCTTGTAGAAGCCATTTCTGTTATACAAGTAAGACAACTGTCAATAGACAGAAACAAATTTCTGTTTGTACAAGATGTAACAAATTTTGTTTACAAATTTTTTTATGCAGAATATTTTTATATTAACACAATAATATATATTAGCAATCAAAATAAACTGTTATTTGAATTTAAAAACAATAACAGAATAATAATATTAATATGTAAACAATTTTCTGTTTACATAAAACACTAATACAATTACAGAATATATATAAACAAAATATTATATATATCTATTAATCATACAATATTTATAAACATAAAAACATGCAATTTATTAGTAAAACTTACAGCATATATTACAAGGAAAAAGAACTTACAGCACTCGTTGCAAAAAAAACTTACTACATCCATATATTATATATTATCTTACTACCGATATATATATAATATATATTTATATTACAAACATACTGCATGAATCAGAAAAATGACCAGCAAATAGTTGGCATGGCATGGCAACATAAAAGAAATAAATGACGAATTTTCCAACTTTAGTGCAATATGCAACATGCTACTATATTTATTAGTATACGGTAATAACAGTTTATAACACAGTAACATATAATACATTAAAATTATATTGCAGAACATATATCATTTTACATAAAATATAGAACAGTTTACATAAAACTGTTATATTAGAACATAACGTTCCAACAACATAAATAGAAACTATGTATATATAAATCAAATATATTACAGAACGTATAAATTTGAAAAATAATTGCAAGATTGCACAGGAATATTATATATCATAATTTCAGTAACATAGAAACATTAATTATTGATTTATAATAATAATTAAATTACCTAATTACCCAAGGGATATTATTGAAATATTATTATTAATAATTATGCAGAATATGTTTCTATGCAGAATGAATACTTATAACCATTAGAAACATAAATTACAGTAATACGAAACGAACATATTGCATAGAAACATTAATTTATATGTTACTTATACTATGCAGTAATACGAACATATTCCATGAAACAGAACTTCATAATATGCAGCATAATATTAATTCACATAATTTTTTGTTCACATAAAACAATACTATAATTACAGAAAATGTAAATTTGCTTTAAGATTGTTATCTGTAATATATAGTATTATTTAATATATATAATTATGATAAAACAAAACATAATTTTATATATATATATAACACAGAAAATATTAATCAATAAATTCGAGTCCTTTGAATTCACAAAATCTCCTTAAAGCAAATTTATTCCCCCACAGATGCTAAGGGTTAATTGAATAATTGCTTCCCAAGATAAAACGGATTTCAATTCTTAATTAGTAGCATTACAAAATTAAGAATTCATCGAACGCAAATTCTATGTTATGTACTCGAACTTTTATTGGCAATAATAATGATGCATGTAATATGTAAATTACAGTAATGATGCATGAAAATGGTGCATAAATATACTTACTCAAAATAGGAAATGGAAAATTATTTGCAGAACGGGAAAACACTGCAGAACGGTGGGAAGGAACGGAATCTGCAGAAACGGAATTTTGCAGAACACAGAACGGGATTGCAGAAAACGGGAACGGGACTCTGCAGAAAACGGAACGGGACTCTGCAGAAAACGGGATTCAATATTGCAGAACGGGAATAAAGGAAGGAACGGGACGGGAATTTCAGAAAATGGAAGGGAAATTTTGTAAGGAAATTTTTTGTCCTTCAAATGCTTTCCCCAAACCATTTATTTATAGAAAATGTTTGTATGTAACCGTCGTCAAAGCGACGTAGTTTTACAAACCCGTCCGTCACAACCACGACCCGACCCGACCCGACCCGACCCGTCCAGTCAATTTTCTCATTCAATTCAAATCTCATTTCCAACAAAATCAAATATAAAGATTGTTAAAAATGACATTAATAAAAAAAATGAGCAAAATTGACATTATAATTGGTCAAATTTATTTATTTTAAAATGACTTATAAATCATTTAAAATAAGTTACAAATCTTTATTTATTTATTTTACTTGAAAATAAACTTATATGTGAAAAAATAAGTGATTGTCAAATAGATATATGACTTATAAGTTGGTCACTGCTGAACAGACTTGTATTTCTCAGTGGTTAATTTAATGTCAGCATCTCTCTCTGTCTCAGGTGTTGCGTGCTTAAATCTCAATCTATGTAATAGTAATAGTAATAGTAATAATAATAGTATCATCATCAACGATAGTATAATCTCTATCGTCCGATTCAATATTTCCTCATCATCTGAACTGATCAGATCAGATCAGGGCCCTGTTTTGTTACGATACAATCAAACATACGTCAGCAAAAAGGGCTCCACGCCCAACAAGCTACATATATACGGACAGTACTAGGTTTGTAGCTTAGGTTTATGTATGACACTATTAATTTCCTCAACAATGTAATGTCCATCTTCTTCGCAGTATTTCTCTTCTTTCAAACAAGGTTGGCTGGCTTCATTCAAGGTTGTGAAATCGGGACTGGATAATTTTGTTATTTCATTTTTTATTATATTTAATTGGTTAAAGTTTTAATTTCTATATTCCATGAAATTAGTGGAATATCCTTGATATTTGCGCTTCATCTAGTATCTTTTCATAAAAATATTTTTCTGAACATTCTTGAATTTTACTCCACAAAAAGTATCATGTTGACAATTTGGACGTTATTAGTTCCTGGATAAATTAATTCTTGAACTTGTTTTATTGAATTCTTATATCATCCTTATCATTCTCATGTTTATATTTTGTTGAAAGTCATCTGTGGCCTGTAGTGCATAGATGAACTTAGTATGATTATGACCAGGGATTATTCGGTGTAATCATGACTGTTAACGCCAGGATTTTTCTCCACGTCCCAATCACAAAAGACGTCATGATCCTGCACAGTAAACACAACAAACACCACAAGCTTGACGGCCGGACCGTCGGGGGATAGCTCAGGCGTGAGAGTAAGTATATGTGTTCACAAGGTTAACTCAAGAGGATGATAATATCTAGTGTAATGAGAGATATAATAATTCTCCGTTATCTATATGAATATATGAAAACGTACCTCCTTGTGAAGACTTAGTTGATAGATTATACTCTCTTTGCCCGATTTACCGTGCCACCCACTACTCCTGACACGGCCCCCATGATCTGATAGGTCCTGCCGTCTGCCTCTAAACTACTCACTACCTTTAGTCACTGTTTATGCCGCCGGCCGGCTATAATCCCATCCACATTAATGCATGGCAGATAACTCAGTCAACTGTCATACTATATCATCATTACAAGTCAAAGTAATAGATATTAAATGACCCAATCGGTTAATTCAACGGACCGACCCGATCTTACAGGATTAAATAAAGCTAACACAGTGACTAGGCCTACCGAGCTTTATGGCTTAATTATAAAAGCCCAAAGGATTAAATTAATAAGTGAGCCCAATCTATCAGGCCCAAATAAGGAAAATATCATGACCCAACAATGACCGTAATATTATAAATGATATAAAAAAAGTCCTAATTGGCCCGTAGTGTATTGACAGACAGTTGTTGGCATGATCATAACCATTAGTGAATACACGAATATCTTTGGCCCGTAGTGCATGGATAATTTGTGGTCGTGATACTAAAGAATATCCTTGGTCGTAGTGCAGGGGTGATTCAATGATGTGAATTATTTATTAAGCTGAGTCTCAGCGATAAAAGTGATGAAAAACTTTTTAGATCATAAAAGATAATAGATTTTATTTTCTACTTGACTCTTTTAATGGATTGCTTGTTCCACTGCAGTTAAACTTGATGTTTGTTATATTGTATCAGTTTAACATTATTGAAGACTAAGGATAATGTATTATGCTTTATCTTAGTCATAATATTTCTTACTAGGCTAGTTGAGCTTACCCTTTCTTTCACTGTTCTCTTCAAAAAATGAGAACGTAGCAGGGACTAGTCGGAAAACGGAGTGACGGTCCAGATGATAGCATTAGTAGTCCTCACTATTCTGTGAAATAGTGTGTTAATAAATGTATTGAGGACTTATTTTAAGTTTTAATGCTGTCTAGAAGACAATGTTTGTATTAAAACTCATAGCTCATGTTGTATATTTAAGATATTATTTGAATTTTGTACCATGTATTTGACGACTCAAGATGGGTGATGTATACCTATTTTGGGGGTGTCACATAGTTTGTATTTGTATTCTGTATCATGTATCTGGCGACCCAAGATGAGTGATGTATACCTAATTTTGGGGGTGTCACAATTATTATTATTATTTATTATTATCATTTTATTATTATTATTATTTTTATTAATTTTTTTATTATTATAATCATTATTTTATTATTATTATTATTATTTTATTATTATTATTATTATTAATATTTTTATTATTTTTATTATTATAATCATTATTTTATTATTATTATTTTAATAAATTATTAATAATAAAAAAATAGAAAACCGGTATATACCGGTCCGGTTCGATTTTTACCGAACTATAAAAACGCCGAACCGAAATCGGTACCGAAAAATCGGTATATACTGGTTCTTTTTTATACCGAACTGACTGGTTCAGTCCAGTTCGAAAAACCGAAAAAACCGATCCAAATGAACAGCCCTAGTCTTACTAGCTCAATTGCATGTAATTGTATCTGTATGTTAGAATTGGCAAAATATAATTTTGGTTTAATTATGGGTTATAAAATATAAATATGGTTGTCTTAATAAATAAAATTATATAATTTATTTTTATTATGAGTTGAGTGAATTGAAATTAAATATTTATAAATTTAATATAGGTCAATTAATTTTTTAAATTTCAAGCTTATTATTATTATGATCAAATAAAATAAACTACTTAATATATTAATTTTTTATATTCGTATAATTTCTCTCTCTACAAACTTGTTTTTGTACTCTTTGAAATTTGTTTGTGCTGTTTCGAAATTAGACCAAATTTAGTTGCATGGATTTTAAAAGAATTTCGATTATATTTCTGAGTTATTATCAACTTAGTTCGCCGACCCACCAATTTTTAAACCAAATTTTCCGGTATGTATATCTTAACGGAAGTGTATGGCTTATGGCTTATGACTTATGGCTTATAGCTCGGGGCTTGGGCTGGCTGGTGTTGAATTAACGTCACTTAGTCAGTGAGTAAGGCTGTGTTTGTTTAGGTCTGAATGCCTCTTAATAGATGTATGTCTGATTCGGTCAGACGTTAAACTTGTTTGATAAAATTTTTTTTTGCCTCTTAATACCTCTTAATCGGTAAGATACAAAATTAAATCTTAACTATTTAGAGGCACATCTGAATAAGTTTATATTTTTTTGGACAAAAATAACCTCTATAATATTACAAAATCTCTCTTATATCCCTCTAATAAAATAGACAAATTAAAGAACAAAGAAACAGAAGTGGAGAATGGTCTTGGCTCGCAGGTCGATTCTGATAGCTTTTCCTTCTTTGGTCGCCATTGATAAAGATCGAGAAATCAGAGGTAATCAAGAACAATGGAAGTTCGGGCTGGGCTCTAATCTTATTGAATCGGTCCAGTCGGGTGGATTTGTGCATCCTAACGTTCATTGGCAGAGAAACAAAACTTCTCTCTTTCTTCTTTCTCTGTAAAGGAACACTGGAACTACACATGAGAGAGAGAAATGTTATTGCTTGATTTTTTAGTTTTATTAAACCAAATCACAATCACTTACAAACAAAATCAAACTGTCCCACACAAATGAGATGAGATCAGAACCAACTCCCATAAAGCTACAAAAATAAGCAAATACCCAGAAAGCCGTAGCAATAGAATAAGTAAAAGAAACTGAAATCAGATTAAAGAAAAATCATCTTACCTGATGCAGAAATGTACGGGCATGTGAGGAAGAAGAAAGACATTGACCCAACAGCTGATCCCCAATAGATTTTAAGTTAAAAGAGCAAATGGGTATTTGAGAAATTTAGATTTTAGAGTACCAAATTTATCAATTAATGAGCAGTCATTTAACAAGTTTTGCTTAAATAGATCATAGGGTTAAAATAGTAAAATACTGTTATTCAGACATTTTGAAAAAATAAATTATCAAACAACATTTATTCATTCAGATACAATTCAATTCAGATTCTCTATATTATTCAGATGTCTAAACTATTCAGATCTTAACACTCAATTTTATCAAACACAACCTAAGTCAGAGTCAGGAGAGATCTTTTGCTTGAGAGGAAATGGATCCCCCTCTCGTTCTCTCTGTGTGTTTGTCTGTCTTGAGGCCCCCGAGTTTGGCGTCGCTCCATCAAACGGACCTGCACTCACTTTATTCCTTCTTTCCAACTTCCATAAAATTATGTGTGTAATAATGACGTAATTTTAATTAATAAAAAAATAATAAAATGTCAAACTAATTATTTATAAAAATAAAAAAATGTCAAAATTATCATTAATAAACTCTTAAACTGACAAAATACATAGAGTCCTTTCCGCAAAGATTTATTTTAAAATGTCTTAGAGTTAAAATTTAAGTTGTTTTAAATTGACTTGTAAGTGTAAAAGCGTTGGGCTTTAATTTTATTTATAAGTTAAAAATTAAGCAAGTTCAAATCAAATATAAAAATTCTTAAAAATGGCATTAATAAAAAAAGGAGCAAAATTGACATTACATTTGGTCAAACTAACTTGTTTTAAAATGACTTATAAATTATTTAAAATAAGTTACAAATCTTTATTTATTTATTTTACTTGAAAATAAACTTATATGTGAAAAAATAAGTGATTGTCAGAGAGATATATGACTTATAAGTTGGTCACTTGTTTTACCTTTAAAAAATGGATTAACTAGTTATTTCGGCACTTTTGATGGGATAAAAGTTGGAAATATGTAACTTACTTAACATGTCAATTATAATTAGAGGGTGCAAGAAGATATGTTTTGAAGTTTAGGATGCGGCAGTGCTCTAATATATAAACTTTTGGGGTTCCATTTGGGATGAAGTTAGCATGAATTTCCTTAACCAAGACCATCAGTCAGTTAAGTTATATAGTGCCAACACGTTATTACAACAAAAATTAATGGCCAAGATTTAATTGAGGCGCAAGGCGTCGTTTGATAAATCTAATTAGAATTACTCGGATGTAGTAATCGGTATAAGGATTATTCATATGCAGTAATCGGTACATCCTTGAAGGTTGAAGGAATTTGTATTTCTCATTGGTTAATTTCATGTCAGCATCTCTCTCTGTCTCAGGTGTTGCGTGCTTAAATCTCTGTCTATGTAATAGTAATAGTAATAGTATTAGTCATCAATGCAAAAAAGTGCAGAATTTGTCAATTAGCTGGTCTCCTTTAATTCTGCATCGTCTGATTCAATCAATGTAATAAAATACAAATGATTTTGAATTTCCTGCTCATTCAATAAATCATCTGGGCCGTCCAAAGTTTGGGATAAATCTCATCATCCATCTATCTAATAAAATACAATTTATCTAATTCCATCTATCTATATCTATATTCTATATATCTAATAAAATACAAATAATTTTGAATTTCCCGCCCACTCAATAAATCATCTAGGACATCTATCTAGTAAAATACAAATGATTTTGAATTTCTCGCTCACTCAATAAATTATTTGGGTCGTCCAAAATTTAGAATAAATTTCAACGTCCATAGTACCGGAAGCACGGGACTGTTGTTAGTATTTCCTCGTCATCTGAACTGATCAGATCAGATCAGGGCCCTGTTTTGTTACGATACAATCAAACTTAGTCCCCACAAACGACGTCAGCAACAAGGGCTCCACGCCCAACAAGCTACATATATATAATATACGGGCAGTACTAGGTTGGTAGCTTAGGTTTATGCATGACACTATTAATTTCCTCAACAATGTAATGTCCATCTTCTTCCCAGTATTTCTCTTCTTCCAAACAAGGTTGGCTGGCTTCATTCAAGGTTGTGAAATCGGGACCATATTGACGGTTGAATCAGTTAAAATTAAGATTAAATCGGCAGGTTAATCGATAAAATCGGTTAAGTTGACTCAATTATTTGATTTTAATATTTTAATTTTTTATTATTAAAATTAATTATTTTTAGTAATATTATAACTCAACTTTATTATGTTTTAATAGTACTTTATGTTTTTAAAAAATGAGATTTTTTTTAAAATTTATTTAATTATTAATAGGGAAAAATATACATATACAGTTGTGTAGTACACAAGATTTTTTTTACCTATAGCGACGGTTCACCTGTCGCTATAGCCCAAAAAATTATCGCCATAGATTACTGTGTACTACACGGTTGTGTATATATCTATCTAATAAAATACAAATAATTTTGAATTTTTCGCTCACTCAATAAATCATCCGGGCCGTCCAAAGTTTGAGATAAATCCCACCGTCCATACATCTATCTAATAAAATACATCTATCTATCTAATCTATCTAATAATGATTTTGAATTTTCCGCTCACTTAATAAATCATCTGGGTCGTTCTAAGTTTGAGATAAATCTCACTGCCCATACAGTGCCGGAGGCACGGGACCCAGCTAGTATATATATATATATATATATATATATATATATATAGCCTTTATTAATACTAGTACTTATTTAACTTTTCCTATTCGGGTCTGAAAACATTGGTTGGCTTTATCAGTTAGTACTAGCATTTAGAAAAATTTATCACACTTCAACTTCCAACATCTTGAAACAGACTGTCTAAATTTTTGTACCTTAAAAGTGAGAAAATGTTAGTAGTAAATATTTTGGCTTGGGTTGTAAAGGGTTGACGAGTTTGAATATATACTACTCCACCTTTGAATTAGGCTTTAGAGGAATAAAATTAATAAAAGAATGTAATAAAACCAAATTAAAGTTAAACTTGTTTAATAAACAAATTATTTACTAGTCTCACATACTCTAATCCAATCATTTTTAATTAAAAAATTAATATGAATATAATAATATTATTATAAACAAATTATTTAGTGGTCTCATCGAATCGAGTTAAATTGTTTAATTTATTGAATTTTGCAGAAATTATCGGTTAATATTTTTCAACTAGTTTGATTTAATATTGTTATTATTACAAACAAATTATTTATTAGTCTCACCAGATTGAATTAAATAGACTTTGAACTATTAATCCTGTGTTAATAAAATGACTTGAAACATAGACTATTTAATATTATATCTAACTATGTATTACTCCCTCCGTCCCAAATTAATTGTTCAATTTTGATTTTTTAAAGTCAAATTGACCACTTTTAAAACTAATCTTTTTACTATTTTTGCTAAAATATAGGTGAAGAGATTATAATCAAAAGAAAGTATATACAATTTATTACTAATCTTAATTTTTATAATTTTAGAAATATATTTATATATGCTTAATTATTAATTCTAAAAATAGTCAATTTGACTTAAAAAGGTCAAAATTGAGCAATTAATTTGGGACGGAGGGAGTATAATATAGTAGAGACTAAAAATATATGGACAAAATTAACCTTCTACTTTGTTTAAAAAGAACGATATATCTTATATTATCTATCTATACTTAAACTAATGAGTATATAATATTTTTGATATTAGTAATAAGGGTATGATAGTTCAAACGATAAGTTTTTATTCAATTATTTAAATAAAAGTTATAAAAAGATGAAAACTGATATTGTCATATTATTTTTTGATATTTTCACATGTATGTCTTATATATTAGTTGGTAAAAATTCAACACATCAACAATATCTATATAAGTTTAAACTTTAATTAAAAATACATATATATTTTGAGTAATGATGATTTTAGTATGTGTAAATTTAATTAAAAATACATATATATTTTGAGTAATGATGATATTAGTATGTGGAGTCTGCATGTAAAAATGTCAAAAAAAAAGTGTAAATTTAGATTTCCTAAAAAGATGTATACTTGTGAGGAAGGTTTAACAATTGTTGGTATAAATTTGAAGGATAATTTCGTCAGAATATAACAATTTAGACTCATTAATTGTTAGAAAAAAATAGCAATTAGTTTATAGTGTTATTAAGGGTAATGATGTAAATGAATCGGGTCGAACTGAGTATTGAGTTGTTCAGATTTAATTCATAAAATTTATCGAGTATAAAATAAGGTTTGATTGAGGTCCATTTAGCTATCGAGTCGAGCACGATCCTAAATCAAGTCCGAGCAGTTTGAACTTTTCGAACGAATATGATCCGAGTATCAATAGAAAATTACAATTTAAAGATGTTTGAGTAATTTATCGAATTTTAAAATTTGCTCATATTTAAGAATCAAACTTTTAGTCGAGTGAGTACGAATCCAGCCCAAACTATTTGCTCATTTTATAACATTAATTAAAGGGAGTGGTTAACATGAAGTTAATTTTGATCAATTGATCAATACAGTGTCGATACACAGGCCGGGAGGCGATCTCTCTGTCAACATATTAGAATTATCTTAATTAATTGACTAACTTACCACAAAGTTAATTTCATAATAACGGGATCCTTTATTAAGATGCGTACGTACGTTAATAATAATTTCATACCTACTGAAACAGTATGACAAGACTTGGAGGAATAAATGATCACAAATCAATCACGAGCCCCAGAACCAGATGAATGAAGAATCTCTACTATGCTCTCCCCCCACCTCCCCGTCGCCCCTCGCCCCTCGCCCCTCCTCCCTCCCTTCTCCCCTCTCCTCCCCTCCCCTCCCCTCCCCTCTCCTCCCCTCCCCTCCCTCTCTCTCTCTCTCTCTCACACACACACACACGCACTAGCTTTAAGGAGTATTACTCCTTTTCTTTTTCATTTTTTTCTAATAAAATACTAAGTTTGCATTGGATATAATTTCATATGAATTTCTTGGGTGAAATCTTTTTCACTATTAAACTTTAAAATTTTAATTTATTATTAAACACGTGTCAATTGCCAACTTTCATAGATTATAAAAACATGTACAAATATAAATTATTATAAAAAATTATTGGTATATTTTTACTTTAACGGGTAATTTTTAATTTTTTACATCAGATGATTGATTAAATTTAAAATTCAAATATGGCACACTTAGAAGGGGGGTTGAATAAGTGTGGGAGCGAACTATGACCAATTTTTAAATTTTAAATTCAAACTATTAAATATAGCCTACTGTATCGAAAAATGCAGCTTGTTGAATGAATGCAGTCTATTGAATTGAATTTTTGTTTAAGAAAATATCTTGGTGAATTTATAAGTCAGATAAAATACTTGATGTAAATACACTATCTCAAGATGAAGCAAAAGTTTATATTTTAAATATTACGAAAACTAATTATCTTGAGAAATATTAAAGAAAATCAAGCAATAAAATAACACCAAGATTTTTTACGTGGTTCAGCTATTACCCTCTATAATAATAGCTTCGTCCACGTCCAATACCAACTAGTATTGGAGACTCACTTTTATTTCTTTAAAAAAACCCTTGTTACAAGACAGATTCTATCAAATTGAATTACAATAATTCACTTGAGCACACTTGCTCCTTGTGCACCGATGCACCCCTTAAGCACCTAAGCTTCCTTGAACCTGTTTGTAACTTTAAACCTTAATCCACCTAGATTAAAAACGTTTAGATAACACTTAGGTGCTGTTTGTTTACCTCTTAAGAGGTCTTAATAGACCACCTCTTATTCGCCAAGAGGATAAATGTTGTTTTTTTTGTTAACTCTTAATGCCTCTAAATGGTTGAGATAGAAAATCAAATCTAAATTATTCAGACATGCCTCTTAATGACTTTGTTATTATTTAGACACAAATACCCTCTTCAATATTATCAATTTTCAATATTACCAACATACCAAATCCAATCTCCGGTCTGTTTCTCAGGCCAAAAAAATCTCTTTTCCGGCGAAATTAATCATTTGACTACAAATCATTCAATAATCTAATTTTCTAATCTAAAGTAGGCACTTCTGAGATGCAGCAAAAGAAACTAGATGCAGCAAACTCTCTTCATAGCTGTAAAAGAACGAGATGCAGCAAAAGAAAATAGCAATTTAAACCAATTTCAGAGCCGACCAAAACCCAAGGTCAAACAACACCCAATTCTCTTCATTAACATCTTTACCAACATCAATTTTCTCTCCTACACAAGGCAAGGTCGAAGCAGGGGGAGGGCGGAGGGAGGAGGGAGGAGGGAGGAGGGAGGAGGTGGGTGGGGCAGGGGCGGAGAGGAGAGGAGGGGAGGGGATGATCCGGATGGGGGAGGAGGAGGAAGAAGGAGAATGAGAAGGAGAGGGTTAAAATAGTAAAAACATGTTATTCAGACATTTTGAAAAAATAATTATCAAACAACATTTTTTTATTCAGATACAATTCTATTCAGTTGCTCTATATTATTTAGACGTCTAAACTGTTCAAGTCTTAACACTCAGTTTTATCAAACACCACCTTAGTCTAAAAATATAAGATTACAATTATAGAGGTCTAATGATCAAAACAAATAAATAATTTAACAATGCAAGGCTCAACTAATGTATGCAATGATCAATTAATAATAGAAATATATTACCGATTTATAGCCCACAGAAATATACTGAATATAATCAGAATTATAATAGCACAGCGGCTGAAAATTTTGCATAGAAAATAAAATTACTTTTCAAGTATATGAGTGTAATAATTGATTCAAGTGTTGTAATTTTCCACTGATATCAAACCCTTTTTATAGCCAAAGTATATTCCCATTATTATATAACACAGTTCCATTGAGAACATATTTTTGTTACCAACAAATAAGTAACATCTCAACAAATACATCCGTTAGTAACTAAGGAATGACCAATCCAATTATCTTAGGAAGTTTCAAAAAATGCGTTGGACTCTTTCAATAGTAAATCAAATTGAGTCCGAGTCAGATACAAAAAGTACTTATAGACTTTTTAATTCCCACAAAATCTGCCGCCAACTGTTATAATGATAATAACGTAACAAGTTCCAACTCTTCAAAGATAATCATGATTCCATATTCCAAGGCTTGTACTCATCTAATATATTAACAACTCTGCCGCCATACTGTCTTTTAATTTTTCCAAGATATGTGTTGCACTAGTTTTAGTACACATGGAAAACTAATATGGACAAAACTATTATGCATGCTAATAAAATCAGATTACTTAGAAATAAATAGCATATTTTAGTCATGCATAAAATCACATAAGATGTCCTAGAGCATTGTATCCAAAAATCAAATATTTGCAATGACCTTACATATTTTTCTTAGAACTCAAATCTTCAAAATCTTTCAACAATGGTCTTTCATCAACTTCCTGTAATTTCACAATAGATAAACTAGTCTGTAATATTAAGTCATCATCAAAACAAAAAGATTAGATTATTAACATACCAACAAAATTTTTAATTTCTCGCATAATTTTAAATTCTATGTTATCGCATACACGTCTATGCTAATCACAATTTTCCTAATTTTAATAAATTAAAGTTAATTTAAGTCACATTTATATTAAAAACTGATTAGAAATTAGTCTTTAAATTTAATATAGTAATTAAAAGACTACAGAAGAACAGAATTGCTTCCAAGTGTGAACAGTTAGAAGCTACAAATCAAATATGCATCTCAGTTTTAGCCGTGAACTGTGAAGTCAAGTGTGCTTTTGGGCCTAGAATATCGGCTCATAATTTGTTGGGCTCCTACCAATCTGTTACAAGGCTTTCTAGGCTCTTTTAATCAACACTGGGCCTTAATTTTCTTGGACTCTTTGTATATTGTAGGTCTTGTTCAGCTTTGCAATTTTTTATGAGATGTGCTAACAAGTTACTTGGGTAGGGGGTTAGGTAAAAAAGGAAAAAAGGTGGCTGTCTATTTGTGATTAATATATAAAATTATACTTAATTTTAATAATGATGGTGACCTCTTTTGTAACACATATTTAGGCTTTTTTTACTACTAGGGGCGGATTTAGAAATTTATTTTAATAGTGGTGGATTTTAATTAATATTTTTGTTGAAATTAAATAAAAAAAATTGAACTAATTATAATAATATTCATAAATTGCAATAAATATTTATATTCTAAATTAAAAAAGGAATTTCAAATAAAAACATTTAGGTGTAATTTAAAAAAACTTATTTCAGTTACTTGTCATAGTTCAATTTGAATGATTTTCCAAATGCTCAAAGTCTCAAACCAAATTTGCTTTCTATATTCAAACAAAACCATGAATTAATTTTAAAACATAAACTAATTTTGTACTTCTAAGATTTCACCAAACCTTAAAACTAAGAAGATTTTTGCAGGTTATATTTAGAATTGGTTTATGCAATTTATTTTGCCTCCTTCAAGTTTAACTCTTCCATTAATTTGCCTCTTTGAATTTATTAATTTACATATCTGTCATGTCCTTCTACCTATAAAAAAATAAATCCAACAGGAACAACTGTCTATAATGTATATAGATCTGCCCGTGTTAGAACTGTTAAAGCAAACCTAATAATAAAATATTAGGTAAGAAAATGGAGAAGAATCAATATTGTTAAGAACCTACCACGCGAACACCATTATAAAAATGAAATTGATATTTTCACAATAAAAGTCGCTATAGATGTATATCGATGATAAAAACCGTCGTTATAAAATCTATAGCGACAATTTTGATATGAAAATATCGTTTTCTGTTACGAACTTTATCAATTTTCTTATAAGCAATAATTCCATCAAAAAGCCCAACTCCGAATAGGTTGTAGTAACCGGAAAGTGATCATAAAACATCTTTACCTTGCCTTTATTTATCGATCATTTCACTTTGATCATTTCACTTACTTGAAAGATGCTTTGTCCTCATTCAAATAATTTCTAGAATATTTAACTTAAGTTAATGGAGTACTCCCTCTATTCTTTTTTAAATATTGTTTGAAAAAAAGTATTTTTCTCTTTTAATATTTATTATTTAAAAATTTCAATTAATCAGTAATTACTTAATTTTTAATATTATCTCAAGTGTTAAATATAATTTTAGTTTTTTTTATTATTTTATGCATAATAAATAACATTCTTTTTTTCAATACAAAGACAATATAGACAATTGGTATTATATTTAATGTTATATAATTATTTCCTTAATACTTGTACACAACTTTAAAACTGAAAAGCTCTATTATGGTGACAATTTATAAATAGTAAGTTTTCCCCCTTTTTCCCATATTTATAAGGAAAAATACCCTCTTATATAATTATGCGAATTAACTGTAACCCCCACTTATTTATTCATATGAGGAAAAATTTATAAAATTATTAATTTTATAAATTATTAATTTTAAAAGATTGTTCTTGTTTTTTTGCCTTTCCTTTGGTGGGGTCAAAATGTTGGATAATTGTATAAAATAAGAATAAGTCTAAACGAACAATTTTATTGGATAGAATAATTAGACATTAAAAAAAAAATTCCTGTAACTTTTAAAAAATGTATAATATTTATTCTAATTGAAATTTTATATAATATAACATTTTAAGTATAATTCGGATACATATACTTCTACATGTCTGTACTTGTATATATATCTAAATAATAACTAAAATATTATAATTGAAAAAAAAACAAAAAAGCAAAAAGATTTTAAAAAATGAAACTATAAAAAATAAAAATAAAAATTCAAGACAGGAGCTGGATCCACCGTGCTACACTTGGCACACCCAGGTTAACAGCAAACACCATGTAGTAACCAGGCGGCGCCACCTTCCCATCCGGCGGTGCCGTACACCCGATCTTGTACAGTCCGCTACCGTCCGGCAATGCACTAGTCACTAGCAGCTTCACCAGCCTCTGTCCCTGCGAAAACGAATGAGTCGCAAAGGGCGCACTCCCCATATTCACCTCCACTATCCCCACTACCGGTAGCGGGACCGTTACAAAAACGTCGAACACCTCCCCATACCCTACTTTCTCCGGCATTTCCACAATCTCCGGCCTGATGTTAGCTCTGTCCGGAGATAAATACTCCGGCGAAAATGCCTCAATTCTCAATTCAGTCGGAAACTCGGCTTCAAACTTGTAAATATAATGTGGGTTGCTTCCGGCGAGAAGGACTCTACCATCCGGCAACAAATTGGCGGTGGAGTGATACATTCTGGGAACTGAACCGGGGTTTAGCGTCATGAACCGAAGCCCCACCGGTTGGTCAGGCCGATATAGAACCGGATGCAAGCACGGGTTTGATCCCATTTCAAAACCCTGAGTCCCCGCCTGAGCGCCGTTAATAATCAAAACCTCGCCGGTCGGAAGAATCACCATATCACCCATAATTCTACCGAACGGCATGTCCTCCATTTCCCAAACCGGGTCGGGTGATGTCGCCACAATTCGGCCACAGCTGGCGTGCGCAGGCGTGTCGGTACTCCTGTGAATGTACGCCCCGTACCGCATACAACAATCGTCGCGGTGGAGTAATCCCATGCAAGCGCCAGCATCACCGACGATCCCGCGGACGGGTAATTACGTGGGCCACCCTCTAATTCTGGATATTCTCTCACTATAACGTTTGCATCAAAATCGTACAAAACAGCTTTGTTATTAGCAAACACAAATAAATTACCGTTGGGAAGTAAGTGTAGGTAAGGGTATAGATTGTCCATTTGATTATCTCTGGCTTGAGCAAGAAACGGGAAATGTACTGCGCCGCCGGGTCTCGGCGGATAAAACTCCACGCTACTGGCAGCGCGGCCACCCACGACGACGACCGAACCGTCCGGTAATATTTGATTAGTGGCGTACCATCTCCCTTCTGATAACTCAGCGTCTTGGAGTTCGTGCCAGTCACAAAACTCGGTGGACTTGCAAGGGGAGAATTTTCGGATTTTTTTGAAGCCGTCGAGGTCGCCGCCGGTTTGGAGAAGTGTGCCGTCGGGGAGGAACTGGCCGGAGGAGCACCAGGTGTCGGTGAGAATCATTAAGGGTCGGACTTGATTGGTAATTGGGTCGAATAGGACGGAGTGGGCGTAGCAGTCACGTTTAAGGACGGCGTCTTTTGGGTCGATGCGGCAGTGGCCTTTTCGGAGCATTTTGCGGGACGGGCCGATGTTGGTGCGGTCGAGGAGGACGACGGTGTTGAAGCGAGTGACAGCGGTGTGCATCGAAGCTATGCCGGCGTTGGCGAGGAGGAGCTCCCAGGTGCCGGGGAGGTCGGCACGTGAGATGGGGACGGCGGAAGGGATGATAATAAAGAAGAGAAGGAGAAGCTTCCATGGAGGATGCATGGCTGGTTCTGTAAAAGAGGTGTTGAGAGATACCAGTAAGCGAGTCTGTAGTTGAACTAAAAGAGAGATTAAAATTGTAACGTAAGAGGGAGAGACGCAAGTAAATTTTTATTATGCATCCATTCTTGCGGAGAATTAATTGAATGAATGTGAAATGCTTGATGATGATGATGATGGGAATGAATGATGGAAAGAAGGAAAGTTATGCGTTATATCTTCTAGTAAATGGCGGATGAGGAAGGGTGGTGGTTGTTTTCTGTACAACGGGCCGAAGTGGACCAGTGGATTAATTAGGGGAATTTTAGCGTTTTTGTTTAGAGTTTTGCTATGATTTGTTTTTCTTCTTTTCGTATGATGGATGCTTGGGTGGGGTTTCATTTGATTCTGTTTTGATTTTAAAATTAATTGACATATTTAATAATAATATTCAACAAATTAAATTCATTTTTATGTATACGAAATCATACATGACATTAACAAAATAATATCAAGTTTGAAATTTGAAATATATTACTCAATGAATGCTTCAACATTGCTCAATCATTACAATTCAATTAAAAATATTAATTAGTTACAAACAAAAAGTTTAAAACTGCATAACATAATTAAATTTGTCTATTATATTGTTAAGAATTTGCCCATACAACTTTTAAAAAATATCTATATAATAAAACAGAGCGGCTTCAACAAAGAACAGTTTAGATTAAAGTTTCAACAAACAACGGTCCAGATTAAATCTTAATTATTTCATTTCACAACAAAAAAAAAATTTAACCAATTCAAAATCCCCCCACCCGGCCAAGTCACGCTTATACGTCCCTTACTCCTTATCCCGCTTTCTCCTTATCCCGCCCTTCATTTTTTGAGGAGAGAGAACGTTGGTTTGAATTCAATACAAAGATTTCCCCCAAAATCAAGCCTTTTTCAGATCACTATCGCAGAGTGTTCTTCATTTTCGATCTCTATCGCTTTCGATCTTTATCACAGGGACTTCTTCATTTTCTGGTGGGTATTTTGAGGCAGCTTGGAATATATTTTACGCGGCTGCAGGGGATATATATTTGGGCATCCCTCGAAAGCCCAGTCCCATCTCTGTTCCATCAAGATAACCAAGTAAGCAGGCGTCAAGTTTTTGTTCAAGTCCCATCGCTTTCGATCTCTACTGTTTTGGGTTGTCTACATCCCCTGTCTAATTGTTCATCTACATTTTGAAATGGTGCAAGCAAGTTGCTTGATAAAATGCTGAAGTGAAGAAAAAGTCTGCATATGGTAAGTTCTTATAGCTTTCTTGACATTCTTTTTGTTTTTAAACCTATATCCATTGCTCAAAGACATTCTTTTTTCATAAAATGTTTGTATGATGTATGATCTGATCATTTGTTACCTTTTCATAATCATTTGTTTTCATAAACTCCTATGTCTATAGGTAGTGTTTTGCAAACCAAACTATAAACCCTTTTTCGGTGCCCACTTTAACCATCTATCTATTAGCCTCCAGTGAAATTCAGAACCACGTAATAAGGTGAACTTTCTGACGGTAGCTTACAATATTCTGGCTCCATCCAAAGATGAGTCCTATTTTGACTTATTTTATTAAATTCATTACCTCCAATTATTTAGCCATATTAAGGTTTGTTAAACACTTTAAAATATTCTGGCTCCATCCAAAGATGAATCCTATTTTGACTTATTTTATTAAATTCATTACCTCCAATTATTTAGCCATATTAAGGTTTGTTAAAGTCTTCAAGACGTACAAAGAAATAATTTATTTTCATGGGTTGTAATCAATACTAAATTTTAAAGATTGAACATCCTTCTCTATCCAGGGAAAAAAAAGGGCAGCACGTCAAATGGGAACCTCATTTTTTGGACATGAGTATCTTTTGCACTGGTGATAGCATATCAGTTACTTTAGAAAATGGCAAATACTAATATAACCAAAGCTTTCGCACTTGCAGATCTGCAAACTTTTTTCCTTTAGTCCTCAACCTACATATACTGCTTTTTTTAAAGTGTTTTTGCTTATGTTATCTCATTTGTTAAGGGTGTAATAAGGTGGTTGCTTCTTGCATGTTTCTTCTCTAGCAGCCCCCTCCTGTTTAATAGCGAATGAATACTATTTTTATCAGCATTCAACTAAAACGTACATATATATGTACGCGCGCACACACATATATGTATGTATATACGCTACTATAAAAGGCTGACTGACCTTAAACATCTTATTGAATTCTTTGGCTTACGCCATCAGCTGTCTTGACCTCTGAAACTGCAGTTCTAAGAAATAGTAGAACAATAAAAAAATCTTACCTTGCTCAAAAAAATCATACCCTCAAAACTAAATAAACCAATTAATCACTAATAATAGTCCATTTTTTTACTTGATCATTGTCCAAAAGATATTATGGTACTCAAAATAAGTTTGATCTTTGCAGTTAATTATACCAACTTTTACATGGGGAAGGCCTTCTTCGCACTAGCTCTGTTATGAACTATCTCTATACTTTTTATTTCAACAATTAAACCGCCAATATATAATTTTTCTATAATCCCTCCGCCCCATAATATAAATCATTATTTGTCTTTTAACTTGTAAATGGATTATACAATAAAGATATCTCTTCTAATTAAACTATTAAAATAATAATATTCAGTCTCACTTTTGAGTAGGTAAATGTGTAACAACATAGACTCTTTAGCATGTCCTTTTATAGTTGTTTACCATTATTTGATTGATCTAATAAAGAAAGCTACATGGGTCATCCATATATCTATGGATGAAAATTCATTCGTCACCTTATTTGTTTGACCTCTCCCTCTCTCTTATTTGTCTTGGTTCTTCATTTTTAAACTTCGTTGTTAAGCTAATCCTAAATTTATATAATGACCTGCAATCCGGCTCTGCGAAACTGTATACTCATCTACGTGCGACAAAAAAAAGAGTTGTTATAACAAGCAAATACTAATTTTTAAAAATTTACAATCAATCAAAAAGGCTTATAAATAATAAAAAATAAATCTTGAATTGTAGTTAAACTTAGTTTAAATTTATGAGAATTTGACTATTAAAGTTGGATATTCTTTATTTATTCATTAAAATTTGTCTTCATAAGAATTTTCCATTTAAATGTTTTGTGGAGTATGTATGGAAAGTGCGGGTGTGTTAAGAATTAATTTAGGCTTTTAGTTCAGTGTGTGTCCATATTCAGAGTTTCAATTTTTTGTGTTCATAATTTTTTTTTATTTTTTTTGAATTATACAGTGCCTTCAGGCACGGGTTATCGCTTGAAATTAACACATATGACATATTTGGACCAGTTCCTCTCCAGCAAAGAAAAAAAATAAATGAAAGCCCAAACAAAAATGATTATAAACAGCTAAAAATTTATGTTTATCCAACATATCAAATATATCAAATATCTGCTTCTGCTTTTGCTCTTTTTGTGAGAATCATAGTGGAATTTCTCTATTAAGCTTTACATATCAAATACATTGAAAGCTACATTAATATTTGGCAGCATGTAATCACCCACAACATTAATATTTAATTTATCTTAATGAATAAAGAAAAAAGAAGTTTCCATTTTGTTTGGTCTTAATATTATGAAAAATAATATATATTATGACTTTTTATGTCTGACTTTTATTGCAAGTTACGTGAGTAAATTGAATTGATAATATTTTTATAATATATTTGATACAATAAACTAATTTTTTAATTTTATTTAATTATATCTATATAATAAAACAGAGCGGCTTCAATAAACAACGGCCTCAATTAAAACTTCATCATCTAACGGTTAGATATAAATATCAGATAACTAATACAAGTGGAAATGATTAAAATAATATAATAGTTACAATCTCACACATCATAGTAATTTCAAATTTCAACTTTCCATCCGGTTAAAGCAATTCAAAACACATTACCCCAATAACTATTACACACACAACCTAATCAAAAGGAATTTTATCTTTCCACAGAAGCTCTATATTTAGGGACTTCTACAGAAGCTCTATTTTTTCCATTCCCCGTATTGTCTCCATGAAAAGGATTTTTCTCTTTTTCTTCCTTCTTTGGGTTGAGAAAATCGGAGCGGACTGTTGCTGCTATAGAAATAAGGTTTATTTTATCTCTATCTCCATCTCTATTGATTCTCACATCGGTAGTAATTGTAGTTGTTTTGTTAACACTGTAAGTCTCACTCTGTCTATTATAGATTTGTATGCGTTGTAAAACCCCTTTCTGGGCTTTGAATTTATTGATTGTGTCAATTGACGCAGTGATGAATTCTTATTTATAAGTCGTAAATTGTGTTTTATTTGTATCTGGGTTTATTTTTCCAACCTGAATTTCTTACTTTTCTGGTATCTATTTCGCTTGATATGTGAGAGTTCCGTGAAAACTTTGGGGTTTGTTCTTTCTTGATTTCGTTTTCCTTTTTGGCATATTAATACGTCTTCATACATAATTGAATTATGTATAAATTACTGTAGATCTTGAGGATTCGAGCTTATTATCAATGTTGCGTAAACTTAGTTTATCTACTCATTTTCCCCCAAGGTAGCCTTTTGTTTTTCCTTTTGATTATTATTTTTCCTTTTGATTATTATATCAAACTTTTACAATTTGATTTAATTTTGAGGTATTTCTGTTAGGAATAGTCTCTTATCTCTGGTTCAGTGGGTATTTGGGGTTTTAGACTTTTGTTCACCATCTTTATTAGGTGAAAAGAAATTTATTGTTATTGTTGGGGTTTGCAATTAACAGCTTTGGTAAAGAGAATATGCGTACTCATCGTTTGAAATTACTGTCTGTCATGGGTAGATTTTTAGGAATTGTTCACCACAAGGTAATTGTTCACCATTTTTAGCCAGTGTTTTAGGAATGTTGTGGTGAAAATCTGGATTTTTATAGGGGTGTTTTAGGAATGTTGTGGTGAAAATCTGGATTTTTATAGGCGTGTTAAGGATTTTGGAAGTTTGGAGCAATGGAGTCTCTTGAGGAATACTAGAAACTGATGGTTCCAGTAAATATTAGTTGGGTGTGAATATTGGCCAGGGAAAGTTTGGGTCAATGGTGCTGTGTAGGAGTAAATCTGGTGGAGAAGAGTTCGCTTGACCAGATGGCTAGGGAAGGGCCATTTTCTGAGCACAGAGCTGCTAATTTACTGAAGGAATTGATGTTGGTTATCAAATATTGCCATGACATGTGTGTAGTTCACCGGGACATAAAGACTGAGAATGTCCTTCTCACATTATCTGGTCGTATAAAGCTTGCAGATTTTGGTTTGGCTGTTAGGATTTCAAACGGTGAGTATGCATAATCCTTGCTATTTCTAATTTTTTCTGGTAATTGGCACGATATAGGCATTTAAATTTTGTCATATAATTTTGGCATCATCGTTTCTTCTTTCTCTACTTATATAAATGAAATAATACAATTGACTTCTTATCTCAACTGTCTAAGTTTGCAATTCATTTCTTGCAGTCAGATTACTGATGCTGTAGTTGTTGCACGGATTCTGAATGCTACTCTGATTGTACCTGAGTTTGATCATAATTCATTCTGGAAGGACAATAGGTGAATTGACATCTCATCGACCTACTTGAAATAAAATATGTATGTTATTGTCCAGTACCAAATGCTCTAAAAGCTTAATATTTAGAAAATGAGAAATCAATGTATAATATTATGTAACACTCCACCTCACATGCAATCCATCTCTTGCACGTGGAGAGGGAATCCAAGGTGCACCATAATGCATCCAACATTAATGTATAAATGTATAGTAAAATAAAATAAAAAAATAAAGAAATACAAAAAATAAAGCTAGGCTCATAAGATTGGGAACAACATCTATTTGTCACGGTACACTCATGATACATTTGTATAATGTATATAAGTAGACAGCAAAAGTAGTATAGTGAAATAGTTGCAGAAAAATAGTATAGTGAAATAGTTGTAGCAAAAGTATAAAGCCTCATTGGGTAACAAAATATATGCTTCCAGTTTGTTAATGTTACCCTTCCTCTACAATTTGATTTCAGTTAGTTATTTTACTTCTGAGGTATTTCTGTTCGGAATAACATTTGAGAATTTAATTTTAAAGTCTTTTGATATGTAAAATAACATTTGAGAATTTCTGGTATGTTCAAAACCTTGATTTTCAGGCTGGTGCTTTAATGGATTCAGAGATTGTTTTAAAAAATTCCTTCCAAATTGTGTAAGAAAGCTAAGGTTTGATTTTTATCTCTCTTATCATTATCCTTTATGTGGGTTTGCCTTTGTTTTAATTTTGTGCTTAATGAATACATGGGTTGTTTTAATTTTGTGCTTAATGAATATATTTATGAATACATGTTATTTGCTTTATATGCTATCTTTTTGTTTAGAAAGTCATTATTTATATATTTTTTATACATTCAAAGATTTGATTTTGCTTTTTGTTTCAATGTTGAGCAGATTTTATTTATTCCCTTGCTTTATATTGATTGTTAGAAATTAGAAATTAAATTGATAGTGTTGGATAGAATAGATTGCAACGAATTCGAGATGGGGCAGCAACCGACAAGTTTGAATTTGGGCAAAATCTTAAATTCCTTACTTCTTAAATTCCTTCCTATAGTATAATCTAAAGTATAGATTATTCAACAATCAAAGGCATCTATGAAGCGAATTCCTATTGTCCTCAATTTTATTTGTCACCACCATAAGAACTTTTTGAAGTAGTTGTTATATTAGCTTGAAGTTGTTAACTTTGAGGTATTCAACAATTTACAATCACTTCAAGATGGGTATCCGATTAATAAAAATGATTGTTGTTAACATTAGATGCCTTTAGAAAGTGATGTGTGGGTTAACTTGACATTAATTTTATTTTAATTGTTTACTATATGAAACAATTAACAAAAAAGTTGTGAAACTGTCACTTCAATAGCTTTGCTGACATTATTTGATGTTTTTAAGCATACATTCTTATACATCTGACTTGCCTACTCAATTGGCCAATTGGGTATTACCCTTTCTCTATAGCGCCACTTTTTTATGTGGAAATATAAAAATGATGTTGAAATATCAATTTCTTAAATTTAATACTCCTTCCATCCTAAGAAAAAAATATAAATTGAGTATAAAAAAATAATATAAATTGGGTATTAACAAGATGTACATTTTATTGAATTTATTATTTAAAAATTTATTTAATTTGTTTTGTTAAAAATGTATCATTTTAATATCTATATAATAAATGTAAGAAGTGTTCTTATTTTTCCTGATTCATTTTTTTTGTCTTTATGAATTGTTCTTATTTTTTCTGAAGTGTCCATTGGGTTTTAGCGTGTGAAAGATTATACTATAGCAAATTTACTGGTAACTTATAACCCAACATCGCTAACAAATTGTAGGAGTTTGTGTACTTTTTTGTGGGTTCTTTCTTGTGAGTTCTATGAATTGTACATATGATCTGCAAATGGATTAGATTAAAAGCCAAAACGGCAAGAACTAAATCACAAATGCAACACTGAGTACCTTTGCTTTAATGTTTGGATGCCCTCAGTTCATACGTTGTTGTGAATACGTGAGTGACCCATTTCCTTTGATTTGTGAGCCTAAGTTAAAAGATCCCATCATTCCCATTGCTTGCATTCCCTGTAAAGACTGTGCGGGAGAATTCTCTGGATGGAATTGAGACCCTCCTTGTACTAACCCAGATTTCTGCCTTGGCTGCTCCGAAACTCCACTTTATCATATGACATATTTGGACCAGTTCCTTTCCAGCAAAGAAAAAAATGAATGAAAGCCCAAACAAAAATTTAAGCTTATCCAACATATCAAATATATCAAATATCTGCTTCTGCTTTTGCTCTTTTTGTGAGAATCATAGTGGAATTTCTCTATTAAGCTTTACTCACCATGTGCGTTGTGTAGCTAACTATTCTGGTCTATGGTGACGGTTAACCATCGTTATAGCCCAAAAAAAACCGTCGTCATAGATGACTGTGTACTACACAGCTGTGTATATACATCTGACCAATCCTACAAAATAATACATTAGCATTTTTTAATTTGCTTTAATTTCTGAACTACACTTTAAGTTAATTTTGTTTTAATTACATTTGATAATTTCTTTGCATTTTTTGACTTTTATGAAAGGTTGAATATTGAGTTAATATTAATTGAAAATCTAGAAGATGTGGGATAGGAATGAAGATGGAAGACTTTTATTTGAACTTTTTGTGAAATTAATTTTTAGTTTAAATTTTGGATTATGAACTCATTTTTGTTAAGAATATTTTATTTGTTTACAATAACTAATGAATATTAATGTTGATTAAAAGTTACCTTTAAGCCCTTTTTACCATGGATAAACTTAAAAGATCATATCAATCTATTAACTTCAAAACTTGTCATAGAATGTGATGCATTAATTTCTAGCATGTAATAGAAGGAAACACTATGTCATCCTATTTACAAATTTTTAATTATAATAATACTGATATTTTCGCATGTATTTTTGATATTTCTACATAATCCCCTCACATGAGAAGAAAGTAGGTTCCACCTTCATGTGACAGGGACCATGTGAAAATTTCAAAAATTCATGTGAGTTTGTTTTTAAGTTATTACTATACTAAGATTTACTCCTATTCTTTATATTTCTCCTATTTCATGTGCTACATTCTTGATATAGGTGAATCGAAAGAAAGAACACAAAGAAGCTTCATTGATTGGGTGTAAAACAAGAAAAAGAAAGAAGTAAAGAATGGAAAATGACTGTTTACATATTCTTATTGCCAAATGATCCTTATACCCAACAGTAGTAAATTAGTATTGAATGTATAGTAACAATAGTATTGAATGTATAGTAACAATAGTAACAGTAATAACAACTATCTTCCAACAGTTTGAAACCTCAACTATATTCAAAACAATAGTATTGAATGTATCTGTTTAACTCATGTTTAATTTATTAAGTTTGCTCTTACAGGTTGATCTAAGTGATAGTAACGACATACCTGTGCGCCTAATCAATTACATATGGATAAGGTAACGCTACTGGTATTGTTAAAAAATTCATTTTGATATTAGTTTGCATTTTTTGACTAATGTCTTATTTTGTACTTCCTAGGAGAATTTACATGTGAATCACTTGAACAACCCAAGTTTTATTCCATCTTCAACGAAAGGGAAAGCAAAGCTTGGTTGTTCTATTGGAAAAGAAAATTGGAGCAATCAATCGGTATGTTGTACTAATCATTGTTTATCTGTTGATAAAAATTGGTTAGAGCATTATACACTAAATTGTCGCTGATATATTTTAGTTCCTCACCCCTCAGTCTCTCTCACCCTTACCCTTCTCTCTCACGCACACATGAATTTGATTTTAAAAATTAATGCTTTTTGGACATGATAACTTGATGCCTTATTTTGGTTAGAGCGATATACACTATATTGTCGGTGATAATTTTGAGTTCCTCACCCCTCACTCTCATTCTTACACATCTCTCTCACGCACACATGACTCTATTCTTACATGGATTTGATTTTGGACCTGCTAACATATTGTCCAAATTATGTAATGGTTTCTTTAGCCATTCTTAGATATTATAGAGTCTTATTTAATCTTCTTAATTTTTTTGTTCTTATCATAAATTTAATTTATTCCACACATCACTTCCTATTTTAGACTCCTGCACCAAATTTCGCTTCCTCTAAAATTAAGGCCCAACGCGCCAGACGTGAACGAAATCGCATTGATAGTAGTACGTGCTCGCGACGTAAGCTATCACAGCGCGCACGTCGGGAAAGAGAGCGTTCTGGTAATTACACTCAATCTCTACCCAAAGACACCACCCAAGTCCAACTTCCTAACATGGTTACTGCAGTCCCCTCACATTCGCCTACTCAGTTGTGCAATGTCGAGGTACATTTACTATTGTCATTTACTAACTATCTGCAACGCCAGAATGAATGTGTACTTGTGCGGGAAACACAAATTATTAGCAATCATAATGCACCTTCAACGTCGAAAGTATGTCACACGCCCACTAATTGTCGGAAAAATGGAAAAGAAAATATGTCTAACTCTTTGGCAAGTTTTTTGATTAAGTTGTAATGTATTGTCTTTTTCCCCTGTTGGATAGTTGCATAGGAAAATACCGGTATGTCATGTTTTGCAAGACCTAACTCCATTGCACCGAGCCACTATAGCACACCTTCCACAAAAAGGCCGCGAACAAATAATTTGGAATGCTATCTAACACCTACAATTGCGTCCGACCCAGTTTTTAATCCAACTGAATTTGCTCTATTTTCACCTGTTCTGGTGCGACCTTTATCCTCGCCTCGAAATTTAGAGACAGAATTTGCTCAATATGAAGTTGTCCCCGATGTAGAACCACATTCTCATCAAACTAACGACAATGTCCTCATGACAACGTCTCCTGTTCTGGCAGATCTAACAGTGTATGTATATTCTACATAGTTTATTAGTTGCCTACTATTTTCTTACTTCTCATATTTATGTACATATTATTTTTATTTGTAGATTCCCACCAGAACCCTTTAGCGATGTTGACTGTATGTTTAGTGATGACGAAATGAATATTATTGTCCCTGTCAATAATGAGCGTCATTTTCTCGGGCCTATGAATATTCAGTGTCCTTATTGTTCAGCCTTACATTGGCGGGATGAACGATTATCTTGCACAGGATTGTCTAATCCAAGATTCGGAACATGTTGTCTACAAGACAAAATTAAGTTACCGGAACTCATTGCACCCCCACCTCCTATTCGTGCATTGTACGATGGCCATGATGGTCAAGCAAAATCATTCCGTCGGCATATTAGGGAGTACAATGCAGCTAATGCTTTCACGAGCTTGGGTGCTAAGCTTGATGACAGATTACTCAACTCAAGAGGGCCAACATCATTCACTATCTATGGAGAATTACGACACCGTACCGGGTCATTGTTACCCCCGGATGGTCGCGCACCCATCTACTGTCAGTTGTACATATATGACCCAACCACTGCATTGAATATTCGGTGTGCGCAGAATAATAACTTATGTCGAGATGTCCTCCACACTATACAGAATTGTTTGTTGTCAGTGAATCATTTTGCTTCAAAGTACAAACGTGCCCATGAAATACTAACTGAGTCAGAATCTTCAGATCATGATTTACGTGCTCACCTTCATTACACCTCATCAATTGATAGGCATCGGTACAATCTTCCAACCACTGATGAAATAGCTGTGATTTTTCCTGGTGATGGTAGTGAGAGTAGTGGTATGCGGGATATTGTTCTGCACCTAAAAAGAGATAATAGAGCCCTGAGCCAGATCAATGAGTGTCATCCAGCATATTTACCATTACATTATGTTCTTTTATTCCCTACTGGTGAGCTTGGTTGGGAACCTGGTCTACGACAATGGAACTCCGAACAAAATGATTTTGCAGTAAGAAGGATGACACAAATGCAATTTTACAGCTATCGTATGTTTCCACGTCCCACCGAGTATTCGACGATTCTTAGAGGAGGAAAGTTATTTCAAGAGTTTATAGTAGATGCTTGGGCATCAACGGAGCAAAACAGGTTGTCTTACATCAGACTCAATCAGGAAAAGTTGCGTCGTGAGATTTATGCAAATTTGTGTGACGGCAGTGTTGATGAGTTGGGCCCCGATCAGATCGGACAACACTTTGTTCTGCCATCGTCTTTTACTGGGAGTGCACGTAACATGAGCCAGATTTTTCATGACTCTATGGCCATTACAAGGTACCACCAACACCCTGACATCTTTCTCACCATGACTGCCAACCCAAAATGGCCCGAAATAACAACTGCCTTACTAGAACACCAAACCTCTTTGGATCGTCCAGACATAGTTGCCCGTGTATTTGAGTTAAAACGGCGTGCCCTAATGCATGAGGTAAAAAATGAACAGATTTTTGGTCGAAAAGTTGCTCATGTATTCACCATTGAGTTCCAAAAACGAGGGTTGCCATATATGCATGCTTTATTCTTTCTTCATGGCCCTGACAAGATTCAGACAACTGCACAAGTGGATCGGTTAGTTAGTGCTGAATTCCCAGATCCATCCACTGATCCAACTCTGTACGAAACAATCAAGAGTTGTATGGTTCATGGTCCCTGTGGTTCTCGAAACCCTTATTCAACTTGCATGGTGAACGGTGCATGCCGGTTCCATTATCCAAAAGCCTTCGCAGATTCGACTACTATGGATGAACATGGTTACCCTGTTTACCGTCGTCGCTGTAATGGTCAGTCTTACACCACCAGAGGGCATACATTTGATAATCGAGACGTCGTACCTTACAATCCACACCTATCAAGAAAGTTCAATTGTCATATAAATGTGGAGGTCTGTGCAGGAATGAGGTGCGTCAAGTATATCCACAAGTACATTTACAAAGGTCATGACCGCACAACTATGGTTTTAGAGGGACCAGATGGAAACAATGAGATAAAGCAATACCTTGATGCAAGGTATATTGGACCGACAGAGGCTGCATGGCGACTCTTCGGTTATCCTCTTCATGAAGAAATTCCTTCGGTTGTACGGCTAGATCTACATTTACCTGGGATGCATCAAGTTGTTTACGATCCTACTAAAACACTTGAAACAATAAGACTTGGGTCTAGGAGTCAAATCACAACTCTGACTGGATTCTTTGACTGTTGTTCTTCAAATGAAGTTGCACGTGCCTACACATACCAAGAATTTTCCCAACATTTCGTTTGGAACAAAGGTCGGAAGATTTGGACTCCGAGACAGAGTGGGTTTGCAATTGGCAGATTATACTTTGCTACGCCCAATTCTGGGGAGCGATTTTACCTTCGATTGTTATTAATAGTTGTCAGAGGACTGCATTCTTTTGACAGTCTACGCACGATCAACGGTGTGTTTCATGAAAGTTTTAAATCAGCGTGTGTAGCTATGGGGCTCCTAGAAGATGATGCAGAGTGGATACAATGCCTCCAGAAGGCTTCAACCATGAATACGGGATACCAGTTACGGAGACTATTTTGCACCATTCTGGTAGAATGCTCCCCAATACAGCCATGCACTCTATGGAATCAATTCTCCGTTCATATATGTGATGATCTTCGTCACAAGCTACAAACAACTTTTAGCATATACGATCCAACACAGTCTCAAATCGAAGATTACGGTTTATATTTGATTGATCAATTGCTACATGAATCTGGCAAAAAATTGGATGACTTCCCACCTATGCCACACCCTGTTCAAAATTGGAGTTCTGTTTCAGGTAATAGATTGTTGATCGAGCATATGCAACTACGAAATGAAGCTAATCAACTGAATGACCTTTTGAATATTGATGTTTTAAATAATGCTCAATGTACGGCTTATGATGCTATCACTATCTCCGTTGCTGAAAATCAGGGCAAAATATTTTTCCTCAGTGGAGGTGCAGGAACTGGGAAAACCTTTTTGTACAACACCATCACCACTAAAATGCGCAACGAGGGTCATATCGTCGTTACAGTTGCTTCATCAGGAATTGCATCGTTATTGTTGTTAGGTGGTCGGACAGCTCATTCTATATTTTGCATTCCATTCGATATCATAGAAAGCTCGGTATGTGGTTTCAGAAAACAGTCACCGCATGGGGAATTATTTAGGGAGGCTCGCTTGATAATATGGGACAAAGTTCCCATGCAGCATCAGCATGGTGTTGAGGCAGTTGATCGCACACTTCGTGACGTCCGTGATGATAACCGACCATTCGGTGGTATCACGATTGTGCTTGGTGGGGATTTTTGTCAAATACTACCGGTGATACCTAAGGGTCGTCGAGAACAAATTGTTGGTGCATATTTAAGACGTTCTGCAATGTGGGCGAGTGTGTGCGTATTGACTTTGAGCATAAACATGCGTCTGAATAGCAATCATCCTGCAAATTCTTCTCACGCATCCTTCTTGGAAGAGGTGATTTATATTACAGATTATTCATTTAATTATTCATTTATATGTACTGATATGTTTCACATCATACTTAGATAGGGATCAGTACGCAAGATACTGTGGAACTTCCTCCAACGATACACAGGTGTCGAACTCTGCATGAACTAATTTCCAGAGTTTATCCACAACTAGATGTGCTCAGTGTGGTAACCCCATCCTACTTAACTGAGCGCACAATTCTTTCTGCTCGGAATGATGATGTCTGCGCCATCAATGATGCTGCTCTACAAATTTATCCTGGCGAGATGTATACCTACTTGGCAGCTGACAAAGTGTCAGATGGGGACGAACTATGTCGTTCTACCACTAATCAATATCCAAGTGAGTTTCTAAATTCTCTAAACCCGCCAGGTTTATCGCCTTTCAAGTTGGAGCTAAAGGTCGGGTGCCCAATCATATTGTTGAGGAATATAGCCCCGAAAGATGGACTCTGTAATGGGACCAGACTAATGGTTGTCAAGTGCGCATCGCGGGTTATTGAGGCTAGAATTCTAACTGGTGACAAATCTTCGAATCTGTGTTTCATCCCGCGGATATCATTATCACCGTCGTCCAAAGATTTACCATTTCAAATGACTAGACGCCAATTCCCAGTACGCTTAACATATGCTATGACAATCAATAAGTCGCAAGGACAGTCAGTCAAGTTTGTTGGCGTAGATCTGCGCTTGCCTGTATTTAGCCACAGTCACCTGTATGTGGCCATGTCTAGGTGCACGTCGGCTAATCACATCAGTGTCCTTCTCCCTCCTAATGGATCATCTACCACGACAAATATCGTATATCCGGAGGTGTTGTTGGACTCGGTGTAAATATTACTGCGATCTTTAATGTTTTGCAACTTAGGTCAGATAATCGGTTCATGACTTTTTTTACGTTCCAAGCAATCAACAAACTTCTTTCTTGGTAGAAAAATTATTTTGTCAGATTCTTGATTTGAAATGCTCTTCATTTGTTAGTTTTAATGTATGACGTACCTTTAGTCTACTCCTTTAGTAATCTTGAAATTAGAATTTTTGATTAACATTTTCCCTACCCAATATCAAAATTCATATCAAAATCAAAACCCTCGAATTGGGATGTTTCTAATTCAAATTTCCAATACCCTAATTTCAAAACTAATTGGCAGCACCTAATATTATCATTTTGAGAGAGCTTAAAAACTGAAAAGTACCTGATTAGATTTACTCTTAGACGCTTGGTAATGGAAAATAGTCCGCAAGTCCAATATTACGAGCTGTCGTAGTTATAGTTGCCGGAGATGAGAATCAAGTCTCAAATTTACTGTCCAACGAGTACAATTGATATTAACCTTAAATTTTAAGGTCATATTTAGCCCAAGTGTAGCATTTAGTCCTTGAACATATTGAAACAACCTATCTTAACTTGAGGCATCTTAATTACTGTTGACATATATATTCCCGGAACATAACTTATTTATACTCTTTTTTAAGTGCTTATTTGTGTCTTTTTTTGGTGAGGGTGGTTTTTTTGTGCACTCATTGTCTTATATTATAAAAGAGGGAAAACAAGAAATTGTGAGTTCTGGAAGTAAAGGACAAATTATAACTTATATGAATTATGTCTGAAACTGGAAAATGAACGCCAATGAATTATGATGTACTTTAAAAAAATTAAGCTAATTACTTTCATATTGAGTTAAGTGAAAATTTGGATCACTTTCATAATTATAGATTGTTTTTTGGTATACATTTATTTTTGCAGATTAGTATTGTAGATTTCTTTTTCATGGAAGTTTATTTTTTCCAAGCTTAGCATTAGGTATAGACTGACTCCTAATAATCAATAATAAACATAATGACCAGAAGAAATTGGTCGTTCTGATGTTACATCTCCATCTCCATCTCCATCATGCTTTCTTTTCTATGATCAAAAGGAAAAATGATTTCTTTAATTATGTAAACTAATTAAAATGAGTGTATGTGACTTTGTCTTAGGAGCCAGAAATTCAAACAAAGGCTAAAGCTTTGAATTGAGTCTTAATGAAAAATAACATAGTTGAACATTCTCATTAATATCAGTTTATTCATAATTCTAAAAAAATTACTTCAGGTAGAAAAAATGAGAGAGAGAAACTTATGACAGTAGTCAAATTGAGTAGTTTGTGTATCATGTTTCTTTTGCTACTGCAGGGGTTTTGCGACCTTTTACTAAAAGAATGTCTATGAAGGTTGAGGATCAGGTAGTGATATCTTTTCTCAAAACTTTTATTAGGACCGGTAGTACTGGAATAATATAAAAGGTGAGGAGGTCTTTCAAAGCGTTGCATTGTTCATAAAGTAAATATGTGTGCGCTCATTTATTTTTTTAGATAATTAATGGTAAAGTAAGAGTTTTTATGTTTCGGATTTACAGTTGTTTTATTTTGACTCGCATATTTCCGATAATTTTTATATTTTAATTATTTTCAGGTATACATTGAAGGATACTTGGTGTAAGCTGTAAAATAATGGGTCTTATGCTCAGAATGTTGTTTCTCTATTTTTTACATGTTTGTATATTTTGATTCCATCTTTTGTAAAGTTAATTAATTATACATGGTTATGATGATTTTTGGGTATGGAATGATTGTTTTTTGGTGGTTTGTATATGCATTGATGATTATAAGTTTTGTATACAGGTTTAAAATTTTTGGATATCTATTTTTAAAGGAAACTCTGCCGATTTTTTTGAAATTAGTACCGACTAGCTTGATGTTTTGGTGGTTGGATATGTGTTAATGATTGAGTATTTTTCATTACGTCGTGCCTTTATGTTGTTATATGTACATCATGCACTGATATAATCTAATCTAATTTCAAGATGGTTGTTATATGTACATGTTTGCGTCTATATTTGTGTCACTAGGAGATAATT